>CAUYRH010079972.1:0-15248 GCA_963574655.1 Perodicticus potto | reverse complement strand
TTTTTGAGGTGAAATTTAAGTTTTTGTGTGAATAGTACTATTATACCTATCTTGAGTGTCTTGCTTGTACTGTATCACATCATACCTTTGTTTAATTCTTAATAAACTGTTCACTTGTTTAAAAAAAAAATGCCTGTAACTTAAAAGGAGCTTATACAGCCACTCACTACTATTTTTGCTATACTTTCTACAAATACTCAGGCCAAGTATAATAATACTAAATGTATTTTACAAATAAACTGGCCCTACTATGATTTATCTTTTGTAAAACTGGGGGGCTAGAGAGAGAAGAATTATGTTTTAGTAGCATACCTGTTATTAGATTCTGGCCCAGACCATTGTTTCTGAGTTTTTATTATTTGCCTATAATTTAGACTTGAACCCTGAATTATTTCCTGCCTACAAGTCTCTAAAGAAGAACATGGATTTAATATTTTTTCACAATGTTTTTAGTTGGCTTCCTAATGGAATAGGTTCTTTTTTTTTTTTTTTAATCATCCTGGCATACAAATTCCTTTTTCTATTATAATCCTTGTGTGCATTCTATTTCCACTAGTTAACTTACTAATTCTGCGTATCTCTCATTGTTTTACCTCTTTAGAAGAAATTGAAATCATGATATTCTGAAGACCAGAGATGGTTCAACGATTGACACCAGCTATGTAAATCAGTGACTTGACAGAGGTCCCAGTTTTGCCCCTCTGTGATGCCTTCGCAATTCAGCTTTGGGCCACCCTTAAAATTCCTCACTGAGACATCTCTTTTCCCCAGACATGGGACAGGACTATCCCAGAATGAGCCTTTCCTGAGACAAAGGACATCTTGACACTCAGACTTTAATTATCAACGCTTTCAAGAAGAAAACTTTTGAACAAAAGGGAGAAATGAGAAAGAAAAGGAATTACATTCCTTTCATTTGAGGAAGGTAATTCTTCCAAAGAAGCATTGGAACAAGACCACAGTCAAATCCCACTCCCTCCCCCCCCACCGGAAGAAAAATAATCATCTCCTGAAGCCACTTGCTTTGAGAGCTCTAGACTGACTATCACTACAAATAACTATAAATTACCTTAACAGTGCCATATACTAGACACCGCAACTCATACACTATAGTTCAACAAAGTATATAGCCAATTAGTAATCAGTGTTACTTCTGTAGACCAGTGGGCATTCCTGAAAACCGGCTTTTACAATCACCCCTCTCCAGATTCATCCTTTTTCCTTTAAAAGCTCCAGACTCCGCTTTGTGCTCTGGAGTACTGCCCAGGGTAACCTGGACTAAACTATAGCCCTCACTCTTAGCCCAAATAAACTCTCTACCTGTATTAATTTGTCTGTTTCTTCCTTTATGACAACATCACAATCTATAATTGAAATGTAATTCTGTGCTGTAAGATATATTTGAAAGATTTTTTTTAACTTGTCTTTGAAACTTTGGCTGTTAATAACACATTTCATTGCTTCTTGGCTGTGATTTATTTTATTTTATTTTTTATTTTTTATTTTTTTATTTTATTTTATGACAGAGCCTCAAGCTGTCATCCTAGGTAGAGTGCCGTGGCATCACAGCTCACAGCAACCTCCAACTCCTGGGCTCAAGTGATTCTCCTGCCTCCACCTCCCAAGTAGCTGGGACTACAGGTGCCTGCCACAGCACTGGGCTATTTTTTGGTTGCAGCCGTCCTTATTGTTTGGTGGGCCCTGGCTGGATTCGAACTCACCAGCTCAGGTGTATGTGGCTGGTGCCACTTGAGCCACAGGCGCCAAGCCTTGGCTGTGATTTATTGCCAATTACTGTGCACATCTGCAGGCTCACTCCACATCTTCATGAGGCTGGGGCAAGAGGACAGATGGAGGTTGATCCTACATCTGTAAGGGCCTCGAATGCATGGCTGTGGACATCCCAGCCCTCCCTTCTAAGCTCATCCATCTTGCCCCTTAAACAACCCCCCACACACACACTCTACCCTATCTCAGGTCCAGAGGCAAGCATTCTAGCAGTGTGGTCTGCCTATGGGGGCACCCAGGGAGGAGACCTGAATAGTCCCTGGAAAAAGGCTTAGGGTTTGGGGGTAAGGACCCTAGATACCCAGTGTGGACTCCAGGTGAGCCTATGCCCTTGGCCCTTCCAGGGAAGAGGCTCTACTGGAGGTAGTAGACCAGAGTGGAGTACTCAGAGGCATGGAGCTGTGGGCATAGACCCACAAATGCTTACTTTTTTTTTCTTTTTTTGAGACAGAGCCTCAAGCTGTCCCCCTGGGTAAAGTGCCATGGCATCATAGCTCACAGCAACCTCAAACTCCCAGGCTTAAGTGATTCTCTTGCCTCAGCTTCCCAAGTAGCTGGGACCACAGGTGCCCACCACAACACCCAGCTACGTTTTGGTTGCAATTGGCATTGTTGTTTGGCAAGCCCAGGCTGGATTTGAACCCACCAGCTCTGGTGTATGTGGCTGGCACCTTAGCTGCTTGAGCCACAGGCGCCAAGCCCACAAATACTCACTTTTAAGGGTGGTCTTTATCCTCAGGGATCCTTGCAAAGTAGGAAAATCTAACCCACCAATTGTTTTCAAGGTAGCTTTAAGGCTCAGCGCCTGTACCTCAAGTGGCTAGGGCGCCAGCCACATACGCCAGCTGGTAGATTCGAGTCCAGCCCGGGCCCGCCAAACAACAATGATGACAACTACAACCAAAAAAAAAAGTCAGGCATTGTGGCAGGCACCTGTAGTCCCAACTACTTGGGAGGCTGAGGCAAAAGAATCACTTAAGCCTAAGAGTTGGAGGTTGCTGTGAGCTGTGACGCTATGGCACTCTACCCAGGGTGACAGCTTGAGACTCTGTCTCAAAAAAAAAAAAAAGCTGTAAGTCAGTACTCAATTTAACTGTGTAATGGAATGGACATAAAATCAGCTTAGCCCATATAATGTTTTTCTGGCCCCCGACTTTGTGGAGACTCCTGAGATGTTCAGTGCCCTGTCTAATGGATGTGGAGGCCTGGCCGAGACCCAAATGGGCAGCTAATGCTGCTTTCTAGGTAAGGGGTGGGAGCAGAGGCTGAACCAGTTACTCTAGGGTTTTGCCAAATGCTGCTTAGAGCACCACCTGCCTCTAAACTGCTGCTTTCCTAATGGGCCACAAGCACCACGCAAGGAGCCACAGCATATCACCCCCTTCTGCCTGTCGTTCCCTGCCTGCATATCGGTGTGGGAGAGTTGAGGGAAGAAGGAATCTGGGAAGGAGGTGCTCCTCGCTGGCTGGTGGGACCTCTCGGGAGAGGCCCATAGTCCAACCTGGACTGGGGGAAAACACCTGGCTCTCCCTTAGGCTGGCTTGCCTCCCCAGAGGGCAATTCAGAAATCAGTTCTCCCTTGGGACTTTCATCACGCCTGAAAAAGTCCCTTCTGCCTCCTGTTTTGTCACCACTGGAAACTTCTCTCAGCACCCCAGATTTGTGCCTTTGAACTTTTCAGGACTTCCAACACTAGACATTCAGGGAGTGGCCTCTTTATACTCCCAACTCCACCCTTAGACTCTTAGTCAATCTTCCTCCCCCACTTCTCCCCTTTAGTTTAATTGCTCACTTCTCCCTCAACCCCCAGATCACACATTTAGACCTGATCCCAAAGGGTTTCATTTTTGAAAGAAACTGTTCAAGATCTTGCTTTTGCATGAGCTCACTGGGAAGGGATCTTGAGGACTGAGCGCACTGGCTCCCCTGGGGGGGTCTCCTCCCAGCGACTCACACTCCTGCAGGTTCAGCGAACTCTCTGCTCTGTGTCTCCTCAGGCTGCTTTTCCCAGAGCTTTGGCCCTGGAGGGACCTCAGGAGATAGAGGGAAACAAAAGACTTTGCTCTGGGCTGGTCCCACTCCTGTGACCAGATATGCTTTTAACTCTGCTGGGGCTCATGATACAAGGTAACCTACCACTGGGGGTTGAATTGTCTCCCCACCAAAAAAGACCAGTATGTTGAAGTCCTAACCACCCGCACTTCAGAGTGTGACCTTATTTGGGTATAGAGTCTTTATAGAGGTGATTAAGGCAAAGGAAGGTCATTAGAATGGCCCCAATGCAATATGACTGGTGCCCCTATAAATAGAGAAAATCCGGAAACAGAAGCAGACAGGCACAGAGGGGAGGTGAAATAAAGACACAAGGAGGAGATGGCGTCTTCAAGTCAAGGAGAGAGGCTTGAAACAGATCCTGCCTCACAGCCTCAGATGGAGCCAACCCACCAACAACTCAACCTTGGACTTGCAGTCTCCAGAACAGGGGGATGATAAATATCTGCTATTTGAACCCCCCCAGTCATAGTGTGTACTTTGTCACAGCCACTCTAGGAACAAATCCTACTGCCCTGTTGACTTTTCAGAATGAGATAGCCACGTGGAAGTGCTGTACAAAGGGTAAGTACTACTGATTCATTCATGTTATGAACAATCATTGAGCACCAACAGTATGCCAGGGAATGTGCCTGAATGCTAGGGGTCAACATGACTAACTATAACAAAGTCCTTTATTTGCTTCCTTTATGTAACTTATCTTCAAAGCCACCTTGTAAGGAGAATCCTCTCAGACTGTGACAGTCCTCGCAGCTCCTAGGTAATCGGTAAGCACATAGTAGGTATACAATGAATACCTAAAGAATCAATTTAATATGAATTTGTAATAGCTACAATTATTCAATGTACAAGTCTCTATGTGGGCATGTTGAATATTTTATCGTCTTCAACAACATCCAGAAAAATTAAACATAGTTTGAGTCCAAAATTATCTTATTTATTTCTCACTGAAACCGGCTTGGCCTGCTCTGTAGGGAGTAAGTAGGATATTGAGCCTGAAGTGATGGCGCATCATCTGCTTTCATGGCCTCCTCCCACCTTGCATGGGTGCAGGTCACTACTTTGGAGAATGTTGGGAGGTGAGGTGACATTTTCTAGGTATAGCCAACTGACGATAAAAGGCATTTCCTGCAGAATCTTAATAATTCCTTTTTTTTTTTTTATAGAGATAGGGTCTCACTCTATCACCCTTGGTTGAGTGCCGTGGCGTCACACAGCTCACAGCAACCTCCAACTCCTGGGCTTAGGCGAGTCTCTTACCTCAGCCTCCTGAGTACATGGGACTATAGGTGCCCGCTGCAATGCCTGGCTATTTTTCTGTTTTGCAATTTGGCCGAGGCAGGGTTTGAACCCACCACCTTCGGTATATGGGGCCGACGCCCTACTCAATGAGCCACAGGCGCCGCCCAGAATCTTAATAATTCTAACAACCCCTGGGACGCCTTAAACTTTCCTTTGAAGAGTTTTACATTATTCAAAAGAAAGATGGAAGAGAGAGAAGGGAAAAGAGGAAAGGGGCAGGGGAGGGAGACAGGGCTCAGGGGAGAGATAGAAAGAGAGCAATGAGGAAAGAAAAAAAGAGAATATATTTGGGGTGAAATCAGTCCCTGCAATGTGTGGCCATCGTGTGATGCTGGGCAGAAGGGTTTTCAGCACGACAAGAACAAAAATGCCAAGTGCATAAATTATAATGCCGTCTTTCCCCTGCAAACAGTGAGTAATTATAGATGCTAAGCGTCTCTGTGGAAATCTGCTGGGCATATGGCCCCTTTTTGCCTTCATGCCACTTTTCTTGGTTCTTCCAAAGTACAAAGAAACCAGCATGAATTAGCACCTGGCCACAATATGCTGACCTGTGAGAAATAAATGAGGGCCGTTTTCAAGTTCCAGGGGGGCACACTTCTGTGTTTGATTCAAAACACATTTACTGAGTGCCTAAAATATGCCAGGTCCCGTGGGAATATGGGAAAGGCCTGTCACACACAGAATGTATGGCCTAGCTTGACAATCTAGCTCCACAGCCATTTATTGAGTGACTACTATACGCCAGGCACTGAGCTAGGTTGGGGGTGAAGGTGGGAGCATTAAGATGACTGTTCCAACCTACCTGTCACCAAGGGGACTATAGATTCATGAGAAAATACATTCATAAAGAACTTTTTTTTTTATAGAGACAAGAGTCTCTTTATTGCCCTCAGAAGAGTGCCGTGGCGTCACACAGCTCACAGCAATCTCCAACTCATGGGCTTAGGCAATTCTCTTGCCTCAGCCTCCTGAGTAGCTGGGAGTACAGGCGCCTGCCACAACACCCAGCTATTTTTTTTGTTGCAGTTCAGCTGGGGCCAGGTTTGAACCCGCCACCCTCGGTATGTGGGGCGAGTGCCCTACTCACTGAGCCACAGGCACCACCCTAGATTCATAAAGAACCACATATTTTCTTTATAAAAGAGCCACAATTCTGATGCCCAGCTTGCAGATGTGACAGTTGTGCATAGAGTTTCAGTCATTTCCCTGCAGCTGAGGGTAGGAAGTGGAAGAGGCAGGTGTGGACCTAGCCCAGCTCTGGACACTGGGCTAATGTGGTAAGAGGGAAGGGGAGTAGACAGGTAAGCAGACCACAAGAGTGCAGGAGAGGACACAGAAAATGCTTCCTGGGGTGCTGAGATATTTGCCCTTGGAATCCAACGGGAAGGCTAGGGAAGTCATCAGGAATGGGGTGTAATTTGAAGGATTTCAATAGGTGAAAAAGTTAGGGGAAGGACAGTCAGGTTCAGGCAATAGCAGAGGCTGGGCCACAGGAGTGGGGATGGTGGGGTAGGGGTGCAGAGGGAGCATAGGGGATTTCAGAGGGCCCTACTGGCACGCTGAGGAGTTGGGATTATCTTATTAGTGCCACTGAAGGTCTCTGAGAAGGGATGTGACATGATCCAGCTTATGTTTGAGGATGGTCACTATCAACAGTAGGTAGAACTCATTTAAAAATTTAAAAATTATTGATACTGTAATTCCTTCTTTTGAGGAGTAAGAATACCAAGCCAGGACACTGACCAAGAAGACTGGGGCTGGGCGACAGAACAAGGGCAGAGGGTCTACTCAAGGCAGCCAGCAGTAGACAGATTCAGAAGGAGAGTTCAAGGCAAGGCCTCAGAAGTCACCAAGAATTAGATCAGGGAATCCACATCTACCATCTCAAAGAAAAATAGGGAAGACCCGGGAAGAGTCAGACAAACATTGCTGGAAGGCAATCCTGGGCAAGAACCCGTGCAGCTTTTGCCTCTGTTTGCTGGTGCAACTTGGGGTGGGTGGTTTGAGGGAGGAGTCCAATCAGGAATCCAACAAAGAGAGAGAGGACTCACACAAGGGAGGGAACTGGGAAGGGCAACTGTCACTATGATACAGGGACAGAAGATTAAACAGGAAAAACAACTTCCTCAGTAGGAGCACCCACGGGGTCCCCAGAGTACCTGTGCAAGCAAGTTAAGGGGTTACAACTTGCTCTCAGTATAAGTGAAATTCATTTATAAAACTGTAGGTTTAGTATAATCACGTTGTGTCAATTAAAAAATGAGTACATGTGAAAAAACTGAAAGAATATGCCCAACATGAGAACAATAGCTGTCTTTAGAAGACAGGATTATGAATTTTGTAAACATCTTTCTCTTGTTTGCCTGTGCTTGCTAAGATGCAAGCAGTGAATTTTTTTTTTTTTTTTTTTTTTGAGACAGAGTCTCACTGCATCACAGCTCACAGCAACCTCAAACTCTTGGGCTTATGCGATTCTCCTGCCTCAGACTCCCAAGCATATGGGACAACAGACACCTGCCACAATGCCCAGCTATTTGTTGTTGTTGTTGTCGTTGTTGTTGCAGTTGTTTAGTTGGCCCATGCCAGGCTCGAACCCACCACCCTCAGTACATGGGACCAGCACCACAACCACTGTGCTATGGCAAGCAGTGAATATTTTACTTTTAGAGTGAGTTAAGTTGTGAAAAAAAGTAACAAGTTCTTCCCCTCCATATCAAAGCTGATTCAAACAGCAGTTTGTGAAACAGTAGTATCATGCTGGATGTAGCAGAATGAGCCCCAAAACAATGAGAACATGAGATTATCCAGCTAACTAAAAGTTGTAATATGTAAGGGAGAAAATAGCCCAAATCAACTTTATGTCCTCCCAAGACCATTGTGAAAGCTGAAAACCAGCATCTCAGCTTCCTCTGCCCACTCCCTGCCCATTAGAATATAGGTTCTCTAAGGGTTTATCTGCTGTAATCCCATTCCGAAAACACAGTAGGAGTGCAATAAACTATGAATGAATAATAAGAGAAAAGGCAGACTCTGTAGGCTATTATCTTTACTTTGGCAGTTTGGGTAGATCTCCTATCCTATAGATATTACTAAACGTGTTGGGTAACAAAAACACCCCAAAACTTAGCAACTTAAACATCTTTTAGGCTATCATAGTAGCTCACCTGTAATCCCAAGGCCAAGATAGGAGGATTGCCTGAGACCAGGAATTTGAGACCATCCAAACAAAAGTGAGAACCCCATCTCTATAAAAAGTAGAAGTAGCCAGGTGTGGTAGTATGTCCCTTTAGTCCCAGCTACTTGGGAAGCAGAGGTAAGACGACTGCCTGAGCCCAGGAGTATGAGGCTGCAGTGAGCTATGATGATGCCATTGCACTGTAGCTGGGGTAACAGAGCAAGACTCTGAGAAAGAGAAGAAGGAAGAAAGGAAGAGAGGGAGGGAGAAAGAGAGGGAAGGAAGAAAGGGAAGGAGGAAGATGCCATTGCGCTGTAGCAGGGGCAAAGAGTGAGACTCTGAGAAGAAAAGAAGGAAGGAAGGAAGAGAGGGAGAGGGAAGGAAGGAAGAGAGGAAGGGAGGGAAGAAGGAAGGAAGGAAGAGGGAGAAGGACTTCAGAGGGACCTGATTGTCAGGAGACTGGTGCTGAGCTAGCTGGGATTACTGTCACATTGGAGGCTGCCTGGGGATAGGTGATGAAGCTTGGTGTGGGTGGCCCTGCTCCTAGGGCCAGCAGCAGACCTGGGTGTGTTCTCCCCATGGTGATGGCAGAGGCAGAGAGGCAGAGGAAAATACCTAGGCCTCTCAAAGCTCAGGTTTGGAACTGACATGCCTTTACTTCTGTCTTTTTCTACTGGCCTGTGTGAGTCCATAGCTGAACTCAAAATTACAGAGACCTGCAAAATCACATTGTAGAGTGGGAGTGAAAAATGGAGGGTCTTGATATAATCCACCCTTAGGATTTGGGTTGCCAGGATGGAAACTCTCAGTGCTCAAGAAATCAATATTCCATTGTAAAGGCATGCAAAGAATAGAACCATAGGGAGAGCCCAAGGCAGGGGCTATCATAGGACCTAGCCTCTGGGAACCAAGAGTTAGAGGCCGGCTATGCATCTGGGATTATTTCCAGTATGTCTGGGATTTTAATCCCTCTCCCACCTGGCTTCTCTGCCTGCTCATCATATATCTCTTACCCTCTGCCTCTCATAACTTGGCCTTGATGTTACCCCTGTGGCCTCTCCAGCCCCTGCACCTCCTGATTCCTCTGCTTTAGCTCCTTTGGCTCTCTGCCACACTCTCCCCAAATTTCTCAATTCTAATGGACTTAGCCTAAATTGTTCCCCAGACCACAGATTGACTCCCCTTATAGTAAATTCCCTACCTCTGGGCCAATTAGCTGTGGCTGCAGGATAAAGCGGCACCAAACATCCCTAAGAATAAGGTAGAGCCCATGAGGAACATGTCCAGCAGTCATGAGCCAGCAAATCAAAAGAGACGCTGGTACCTTTGTAAGGGGTGAAATGACTTGAATCCAAAAGGCCAAGAAAATGGCAGCATATGGGGTATCTATTGTTGTTTTGTTCGTCCTGTACCTTTTCCTTTGTAATTTCCACATAATTCACAGGATGGGGGCTGTTAAACATGGCTACCATTCTCCTGTCTCTCCCAGCATTCTAGTGAGCCTATACCCCAAGCTGGAGCACCCAGAGTGGAGTTGTTGGAATTGAGCCCTTCAGGGAATGATACATTGGAAAGACTGTCCCAGGCCTGCCCTCATCCCTGTCCTTGGCAAAGCTTGGTTATTTGCACTCCCCAGCACTCTCCCAACAAATCTTCATTTTTCACTTATGCTAGTGATGGGTGGTTCCTATTACTCAGAACCAAAGAACCCTAAGCAAAATCGTGTGGACACTTGAGACTGAGATAATCTAGAATGGAAGAGGCAAAGGATGGAGAGAAAGAAATCACATTTTAAACTGTCAAATTTGATCTTAGGGTGAGTGAATTATAAAATCTTCTTATTTATCAGATTTGCATTAGGACCACTTAGAAAGGAAAGAATGTGCCAAAGGAGATTAGGATTGCCCAAAGAAAACTTGCCCTTGCTTCATAACTTTGACTCAGGCTAGCATCTAGAGGCACCACGTAAAAAGCCGAGGGCACTGTGTGCCTCCAGATGTGTTACCTTGAGAAAGACACTAGAATACATAAACTCCAGTTGACCAAAAGAAACATCAAATAACAAAAATGAGAAGTGTTTTATTATAAAGTGAGGGGCTGATATCTTTTAAGATGTCAATATCATAAAAGACAAAAAAAGGCTGTAGAAACATTTCACATGGAAGGAGGATAAAGAGACATAAACACTTAATGTAATACCTGACTTTAGGTTGGATTCTGTACTGGAGGGCGGGGAAAAAAATGCTACAAAAGTTGTATTTGGTCAATTCATGAAATTGGAATATGGGCAGGAGATTAAAGCTTTGTATCAATGTAAATGTATACATTGTGCTTGTGTAAGAGAAAGGGCCCATTCTTAGGAAATACAAATTCAAAACATCTAGGGAAAAAGGACCCTAATATAATTACTCTTGAATGGCTCAGAAAAAAAATATGCACATAGATAGATAGACAGTGATCAAATAGATGAAATGTTAAGAATAGAGACTTTGACGGCTTGGCGCCTGTGGCTCAATGGTCTAAGGCGCCAGCCATGTACACCTGAGCTGGCGGGTTCGAATCCAGCCCGGGCCCGCCAAACACCAATGACGGCTGCAACCAAAAATGGCCGGGCGTTGTGGCGGTGCCTGTAGTCCCAGCTACTCGGGAGGTGGAAGCAGGAGACTCACTTGAGCCCAGGAATTGGAGGTTGCTGTGAGCTGTGATGCCACAGCAGTCTATCCAGGGTGACAGCTTGAGGCTCTGTCTCAAAAAAAAAAAAAAAAAAGAATAGAGACTTTGAAAAGTTGTAGAAAATTGAATTAAAAGATAAAAATATAAATGTAAACTTTATTTCTTAACATAAGCTTCATTGAGACAATTTTATAAGTGATGATTACCAGCCAGTTAGTCCATCCCTAAAGAACTGAGAGTCTTAAAAATTTAACCATGTCAACGGAGTCTTTTTACATTAATAATTGAAGAAAAATGAGTGCCCTTTGAATTTTTTTTTCTTTTGTAGAGATAGAATCTCACTTTATTGCCCTCGGTAGAGTGCCATGGCATCACACAGCTCACAGCAACCTCCAACTTCTGGGCTTAGGCGATTCTCTTGCCTCAGACACCAGAGTAGCTGGGACTACAAGTGCTGGCCACAAGGCCCAGCTACTTTTTGTTGCAGTTTGGCTGGGGCCAGGTTTAAACCCGCCACCTTCAGTATATGGGGCCAGTGCCCTACCCACTGAGCCACAGGTGCCGCCCAATTTTTTTTTTTTTTTTTCAGACAGAGTCTCACTATGTCGGCCTGGGTAGAGTGCTGTGGCATCACAGCTCACAGCAACCTCAAACTCTTGGTCTTAAGCGATTCCTCAGCCTCCCAAGTAGCTGGGACTACAGGCGCCTGCCACAATGCCCAGTTATTTTTTGTTGTTGTTGTTGCCATTGTTGTTTTAGCTGGCCTGGAACGGGTTCCAACATGCCAGCCTGGGTGTATGTGGCCCGCGCCCTACCCACTGAGTTACAGGTGCCACCCCCATTAAGTATTTTTTAAGATTAGGAAACAAAAAGAAGTCAGAAGAAAAGTCAGAAGCAGCAAAATCATGACTGTAAGATGATGCCTAATGATTTCCCATCAAAATTCTGATGATATTGCCCTCATTTGATGAGAGGAATGAGCAGAAGCATTGTTATGGAAAAAATTCTCTGGTGAAGCTTTCCCAGGTGTTTTTATGCTAAAGTGTTGACTAACTTTCTTAAAACACTGTCATAATAAGTGTAAGTTGTTGTTCCTTGGCCCTCCAGAAAGTCAACAAGAAAAATCCCTTGCACATCCAGAAAAACTATTACTGACCTTTGCTCTTGACAGTTTCACTTTTGCTTTGTCTCGACCACTTCCACCTCTTGGAGCCATTGCTTTGATGGTACTTTGTTTTCAGGATAGTATTGGTAAAGCCATGTTTCATCTTCTATTATTATTCTTTGAAGAAACATTTCAGGATCCTGATATCATGCTTTTAAACTTTCCATTGAAAGCTCTGCTCTTGTCTGCAGCTGGTTTGGGCACAATGGTTTGGACATCTATCGAGTAGAAAATCTGTTCAACTTTAATTTTTCAGTCAGAATTGTGGGAGCTGAACTAATTGAGATGTCTATGGTGTTGGCTATAATTTTTCCTATCCTGGGAACTTTATATCAATTATTTTTTATCTTACAAAGTCCTTTGTTTGGGATACTTGTATCATGATTGAATTGATGAGAAAGCTGAGCCCCAAGGTGATTAAGTGAAAAAACACAGCTGTCATGTAAAGAATGTATGGATGGATGGATGGAATGGATGGATGAAAAGATGAATGAGTGAGTGGATAGACAGGTGGATGGATGAATAGATGAATGGATGGTTGACACATGGATGAATGGAATAATGGGTAATGGGTGGTGGGTAGACGGATGGACGGATGAATTAATGGGATAGATGGATAAATGGATGGGTAGATGGATGCATAGATAGGTGGACAAGTGGATGAGTTGGTGAGTGGGTGAGTAAATGAGTGGATGAATGCTTGAATGGGTAGAAAGATGGATGGATAGATGATGGATAAATGAATGAATGGGCAGATGGATAAAAATGGTAGATGGCTATAGATTCAAAGCCAGTGTTCTTTTCAGTAGACAAGTTCACATAAAGGATGTCCCTGAGGACACTAGAAGTTAGTTGGGCCAGAGTCAGTGGAATGAGTCTGACAGTTTTTGTCTGATCTTGCTTTATGTCCAGGTTCACATGGTTCTTAAAAACCACAGAAACTTAGTCCAGCAAACTTGCTGCAGATGGCATAGTCAGAAAATGGCAGAACCTAGATTTGCATAGGATTCCCTACACTAATTTGCTGACCCTCCCATGAAGTCAAAGCTTCCAGGACCTGTAGAAACCCTAGCTAGGAGCTTACCATGTGTTGCTAGTCTTAAATTCACTTACTCTGAGTTAGAATTCATTTATAAGCCTAAAGCACATGCTATTACACACCTGAAATGGTAACAAATCTTCTTTATATTTATAGTATGCATTTGATATCTGGTAAAGCCAAAAGTAATGTGTGCCAATGTGGGTAAGGTAGAGGTCAATATCTGGGTTTGCTTGTTGTTGTTTAACAGGAAAATAAACTATGGTAATATTCATTAAATCTTACTATGCCAAAAAGAAGTGCTAAACATATTCTGAGAAAATCATGTGGTTACAAATGGTATATTACCTTTCAAAGTAAAGAAATATCCTTCTGAAAGGAAATCTGTTTGGATGTAAAAGTTATAAAATTGATTCTAAAAAGGCAGTGTCACTGAATCAATAATAAAAAGCACCACAACAATGAAAGTTCCAGAACTAGATAGATGGCTACACTGGTGAATTCTACCAAACATTCAAAGAAGAATTAACACCAATCCTCTTCAAACTCCATCAAAGAATTGAAAAAGAGGAAATACTTCCAGGTTCATTCTATGAGGCTAGTATGATACCAAAGTCAGATAAAGACACTGCAAGAACAGAAAACTACAGACCAATATCCCTGATGAATATCAATACAACAATGCTCACCAAAATACCATAACCCAAATTTAGTAGCACTTTAAAAGGATCATACATCATGATCAAGTGAGATTTACTCCTGGAATCCAAGAGTGTTTCAACATGCAAAAATTGATCATTGTAACATACTACATTACAGAACCAAGGGGAGAAAACACATAATTATCTCAAATGATACAGAAATAGCACTTGATAAAATTCAGCACACTTTCATGACAAAAACATTCAATAAACATGGATTAAAAAGAAACTACTTCAACACGATTAAAGGTTATATATAATAAGCCAATTGCTAACATTATACTCACTGGTGAAAGACTGAAAGTTTTCCCTGTCAGATAAGAACCAAAACAAAGGCCTTGTGAGGTGGCTCAGGCCTGTAATCCCAGCACTCTGCAAGGCCGAAGTGGGTGGATTAATCTCACAGGTTTGAGACCAGCCTGAACAGTGAGACCCCGCTTCTTTTTTTTTTGGAGACAGAGCCTTAAGCTGTCGCCCTGGTTAGAGTGCTGTGGCATCACAGCTCACAGCAACCTCCAATTCCTGGGCTCAAGCGATTCTCCTGCTTCAGCCTCCCAAGTAGCTGGGACTACAGGTGCCTGCCACAACGCCCAGCTATTTTTTGGTTGCAGCCATCATTGTTGTTTGGCAGGCCTCGGCTGGATTTGAACCCACCAGCTCAGGTGTATATAGACGGCGCCTTAGCTGCTTGAGCCACAGGCACCAAGCCAGAGACCCCGCCTCTTAAAAAAAAGAAATAGCCAGGCACCTGCCACAAAGCCTGTAGTTCCAGCTACTTGGGAGACTGAGACAAGAGAATTGCTTGAGCCCAAGAGTTTGAGGTTGCTGTAAGCTATGACGTCACAGCACTCTACCAAGGGTGACAAAGTGAGACTCTGTCTCAAAAAAAAAAAAAGAACTAAACAAAGATGCTCATTTTGCCATTTTTATTTAACATCATATTTGAAGTCTTACTCAGAACAATTAAGCAAAAACAGAAAAAAATAAGGTATACAAATTAGAAAGGAAGACGTGAAAAGAACAAATACTGTATAATTACACTTATTTGAGGTACCTAGAGCAGTCAAAGTCACAGTGGCAGAAAGTAGAATGATGGCAGCCAGGGGCTGGGGAGGGGGCAATGGGGAATTTTGTTCAGTGGGTATATATTTAAGTTTGGGTAGATGAAAACCTTTTGGAGATGGATGGTCATGATGGTTACACAAAATCATGAATATCCTTTAACGCCTCAGAACTGTACACTTAAAAATGGTTAAGATGGGGCTCAGCGCCTGTGGCTCAAGCGGCTAAGGTGCCAGCCATATACACCTGAGCTGGTGGGTTCGAATCCAGCCTGGGCCCGCCAAACAA
>CAUYRH010079966.1:0-16432 GCA_963574655.1 Perodicticus potto | reverse complement strand
ATAAGGAACTATGACCAACGCATATTGTGAGTGGTGATTCATAGTGTTCTGGGAATTTTCCTTTGCCCATTTCAACAATTGACCTGTTGTGTCACATAGTAGGGTACGTATGATAACCATGAAGATGCCAATAGGTTTAATGAAATGTCAAGTTTATAAAATAGCAACAGATTCAAAAACTTCTGGAATCAATTATATAAAGGACAAAATGACTGTTCTGAAGACTGGATCTCTGAACATCTGCCCAGAAGATGCAGGTTTACTTGCAAAACCCCTCTGTGCTTTCTGAGATGAAAGGCCATCTTCCAGCAAGCTCAAACTTCAGACCAGTGTTGCTGATTTTTGATTTGTAGGAATTATTTATCAACCATATTAACTCATTAATGTGTATTCATCAAAAATTTGTTTAAAAAGTTGTTTTTGGATTTGTAAAAAAAAAATAATAATAATAAAAAAATAAAAAATAAAAATGGAGGAAAAAGTATCCAATGTACCCAGTACTTCTATGAAACC
The DNA here is from genome assembly GCA_963574655.1 of Perodicticus potto. Lineage (NCBI taxonomy): Eukaryota > Metazoa > Chordata > Mammalia > Primates > Lorisidae > Perodicticus > Perodicticus potto. Next base: position 15,919 of record CAUYRH010079966.1, on the reverse strand, counting down.
AACTTATATTTACTCATACTTTCTTATAAACGATAGAACACAACTATGGAGTGGGAAGGGAGGGGAGGTGGGAGGTTTGATAGAGGGAGGGTAAATGGTGGGACCACACCTGTGGAGCATATTGTAAGGGTACAAGTCAAATCTATCAAGTGTAGAACATAAATGTCTTAAAACAATAATCAAGTAAATGAGGCAAAAGCTATATTAATTAGTTTGATGTAAGCATGTCAAATTATATAAAAAAATCAATACAATGTACCCCACATATCCATAAATGTATTTATGATCTAGATCTATGTGTATATGACTTAATAAAAAAATGGGCAAACTGAGGCATTGGTGAATAAGAAAAATTTTAGGACTATTCAGAGTGCTAATCAAAATTGCTAGTAGTAGTTCAAGCAAAAGATGTTTCTACTGATGCATTTTAAAATTATATTTTAATCTTATCCAGTGGCATTTCACCTTGAAAAATTAACCCAGTATGCTAGTTGAATATGAGTTTACTGTTAACAGAAGTTCACGCTGGAGTGGAGTAGAGTGAGCTGAGCTTAGAGTGCTCAGGCTCTCAACCTCTGCCTGAAGCTGCCAGTGCTTTGCTATATAAGGCAAAGGCAGAGTGGTTAATGGCCCTGATAGGATTTTCCACTGTCAATTCATTAATGTGGGTTTACATTCTTTGCAGACATGAATATGCATTCTCTGACAAGCACCCATTAATATAAGTTATGAGACAAAGTATTATAATTATATATCACGCCACATAAGACTTTATAACTTGTACCAAGTCCGTCAATATTGAAGTCAATAAAAGTTGAGTGGCTGTGAAATAAGATTCTGAACAATTAATCTTAAAACTCAAATAATATGAAGAGTGAATGGAAATTATAGACGTATATAAGTTTTTTATATTAGTCCCATTTTTCTGGTTTGTATCATATGAAATAATTAAGTGTTCCTTTAAAAGAAATGTCCCTCATGACTTTATTTTTTATTTTTTTATATTTTTCAGACAGGACCTCAAGCTATCGCCCTGGGTAGAGTGCCGTGACATCACAGCTCACAGCAACCTCCAACTCCTGGGCTTAAGCAATTCTCTTGCCTCAGCCTCCTGAGCAGCTGGGATTACAGGTGCCAGCCACAATGCCCGGCTATTTTTTGGTTGTAGTTGTCATTGTTTGGCAGGCCCAGGCTAGATTCGATCCCACCAGCTCTGGTGTATGTGGCTGGAGCCTTAGCTGCTTGAGCTACAGGCACTGAGCCATCATGACTTTATTGAAAAAATGTTTGTTTCTGCCTTTTAGAAAAAGTTTTAAATATACTCTATTGGCTTTTTCTAACTGATTGAATTCTCATACATGTCTTAAGTAAATTAATTAAGATGTTCTAAGAACTCGTGTTTGAAAATGATGGTATGTGATAGAGATACATTTCTGTAGGAGAAGACAACAGTTAAACGAGATGTGAGTGGAACAGAAAGTCAGACAGAACTTTGAAAAAAAATCCTTACTATAGTGATAGTCTTAATAAAACCACAAAGCATTTGTTAGAAAGAACAAATCTTGAAGGTCATGCCGTATTTTACTTCCTACCTGATATATAAATCTCTCTTACATCATCCCAAGTAGTCACGCAGCCTCACCTTGAACATTGCCAATAACATTGAATTTATTACCTTTCTACTCAGCTCATAAATTTTACCTTCTAACTGATTTTAAAGTTCTTTACGTACATGCCATACAACTTCTACTAGACTGTAGTCTCCTTGAAGGCAGAATCAATATTTAAATCCCTAAAGGACCGTTTGTAGCCAGAGTGTTCCCTGTAATAATGTTCTCAAATGTCTTACTGCAGTAATCAATTAATCAGTTACAACTTGGGACATTCTAACTATTAGAAGATTCCTTTTAAAATTGATCCATCTTTTGTTGGCTGAACCAATTCCTTTCTTAGAAGTCTCTGAGCCTAAGGGTGGGGCTTCATCCTTTAAGGCAAAGCTGAAAGCTCTTTAGCTCCTCATTATTGCTTTCAGAAACTACTTCCACAAAGAGAGAAAAAAAAAATCTCAGTTTCTGATATTTCAAAATAGCAATAGTTATTCATTGTATTGTAATGTCTCAGATTTAACCGGACATAAATCAATACCTCATTCATCAAGACACACCGATTCTTTTGTAAATTTAATTGCAGTTCAAGTCATTTTCCATTCCTAAAATTGCTTAATAATATGCTCCTCCAAGAGAGAAGCTTCTGGGTGGTGCCAGAAGTTCCTACCTGACTGTGATAAATACTGAGGCAGCACAGATGGTAAGAAATAATTGCACTTTGTGATAGTTTTATGGTTACATATCAGCACTGTTGTGTGACAGGAACCCAAACAGGTCAATTTTTTTTCTTAGTAGAGCTTACTCAAGTATGAAAGCTGATCCTTAAAATCCAAAGTATGCACTGGTAGGGCCACAAAGAATCTTTGTGGCTCTAAAAGGTCCAGTTCAACTGGACCCAGTTCAACTGTGACCCTATTCAACTTTCTCATTTTAAGCAAGAGTGTCCTAGACTATAGAAAAGGAATATTGTCCTAGACTATACCTATCCAGTCAAATATTGTAAGTAAAGACCAAGACCCGCCATTTCTATTTATTTCTGTCTCTGGAGGTCTCTTTCTTACACTACTCTCTTTAGACGTCAAAATGGGTTGTCTTTTCTATATCATGTCCAGTTATTTAAAATTTAAATAAAACTCTGTTAGAGGGAAGTATTTTTGTTAAAATATATTCCATGACTTGTTATGTAAAGATCTAAAGGACATGTATTCACTAACCTCACAGTAGCATGTCATTCCCACTATCATGGCTCAAGCACTGGCTCTCTTGTGAAAAGAGAAAACTGAGTTGTCTTCAAGTTACCCCCAAGTCACCTTTTCCTCAGAAAATTTAAATTCATTAAAATTGAATGAGCCATTTTGGAAATATGGAAGCATAAATAATATTGAACTAGTTGATGAAATGGTCTAGCATTTAGCCTAACTAAAGGAAAATGTTTATCAATTCCAACATTGAATTCTTGTCATTATTTGTTGTGGGAGTATATTTATTTATATTGGAATGCATGTACCTATTTTAGTCCATCAAAGAGAATAATACCTAACTATCTTGTATTTCAGAGAAAAGGAATCAGGCATGAAGTTAATTTTCTTTTGAAAAAGTGCCTAGATGTACTAGAAAACATGGAGTATAAAATGAATGAACTCATAGAGTTGCTTCCTTTCCCATGAATCACTGAAAGTTATAATTATAGAAGTTTGGTTCCATAGATAAAAATTATCATGTTTTTATATATTTAGCCAAATCAAGATGAGTCTATTTATTATTTACTTAGGTTTCTTTCTTTCTCTCTTTCTTTCTTTCTTTTCTTTTCTTCGGCTCTTTTCTTCTCTCTTTCTTCCCTCCCTCCCTTCCTCCTTTCCTCTCATTTATTTGCTAAAATATTCATTCAAGAACTGAGTGTCTAGAAAGTGATGGGCCCTTTATCTAGTACAGGGAAACATAAAGATGACTATGAGGCATTGATTTTCTCAATCTCAAGAAGGTGGTCTGGTATAGTCCAACATGTGACTGATTCCAATGTAAAAGCATCAGAGTTAAGGTATGTCTGAAGGTGGAGGAGCCTAGAGTAAGTGCTAATTTCCTATGGAGGGGCTGGGGATGATTTTCTAGAGTGAGTAATACTTGAGCTAGATCTTACCCAGTAGAGAAGGGGGAGAGAAAGGCCCAGAGGTATAAGCACAACTAACTTGTATGCAGAGTTCTGAGTGGTTCAGCTTGAAGGGCACTTAAAGTGAGGGGTGGGAGGAAAAGCACAGCACACAGGGGAAGTTTGGGAATGGCTGTGCATGAATGATAATGAGTTTGGGTTTTATCTCGTAGACAAATGATCAGGTCTGTGTTTTGGAAAAATACCTCTATTAAACAAGTGTTGTAGGAAGCATACAAATATATATTCTTGGCCTTTAGGCTTACAATTTAGTAACAAAAACTGAAACAATAAGTAATACAAGATTTTTTAATGATATAAAAAGGCTTAGAAATAATTCAAGATCCAGTGTGTATTTAGAAACTGTGGAAATCTTGTACTACTGACAGTAATCAGAAAAAAGATATGTGAAATAAATTGGTACATTTGAATTGTGCCTTAAATTCATAAGAGGGGTTCAAAGACTACTTTCAGGGATTATATCTACAGTTTATTATGAGGGGATTCAGATATATAGAGAAGGGTAGAGAAGGACCATCAAGGTAGAAGAAACGCCATGTGTGAAAAACTCAGGACTTGACAGCTGAGACGGTAGACTGAGGAGAAGACAAGCCCTTGATTTAATAGAGATGTCCGAGGGGAGTGTGATCAGAGAGTGATTCCAAGTGGTTTATCTGTGAAGAGAATAAACCACTAGGATGCCTGACTGGGGAGGCAAAATCCTGGGACAGTAGCAATATTTCAGGCAAGAGATGCAGAGATTGCGTCAATGAGTATGGATTGTGACAATGAGTCCGACAGGAGGAAATTAATGAACAGGATGTCATTGAGGAAGGATCAGCAGTGGCACAGCTCCCTGGACATGGGAAGATGTTTCTCACCCATGACTGAAAGAACAGCAGCTCCAGTAACAAGAACAGGAAAGGCACGAAGAGCAGCTCTTTGGAGAGAAAAGAGTTTTTCAGGACATGGATATGACTTTATGATTCAGGTAAAATACCCAAAAGGCCCAGAAGACATTGGCAATGCTGCGTTGGAAGCTTTGAAAAGAGGGTAGATTTTTTATTAACTTGTTAAATCTATCATTAACTCCTCTGTGTCATATTCTTCAGGCATAACTGCCACGATTTTGGCGAGCATCTATGGATTCAGCAGTATCTGATCCTTGACAATTGTTACAGTATGAGTCTTCTTCTCTCAGAATGATAATGTCTCTAGAGGAAGAATATCCTTGGAAGATGTAAGATCAATGAAATATAATGCTATTTTTTTCTGTGAACAAATAGTGACCATGTGTCTACTATGACACTTTCTAGGTGTTAGGGGCCCAGAGATGAACAAAAACCAGTTCTTGTCCTAGAGTAGCTCAGGCTAGGAGAGGAGAATAATAGGTAAATGCATAATAATTCTATAATATGCTATGTGCTGTTAAAAAAAAAAAAGAAAAGAAAAGGGGGTGGGTCTTGTATTATCACTGTAGATCTTTGTACCCTTTTATTTTAAAAATGTTTATTAAGCACCTATTAAGTTCCAAAGGTTGTCCTTGCCAATTGGATGACAGACTTACGAGAGCTGCTATTGAGGAATATACTAGTCATACTTATCCTACAGGTATGGCTGAAAACAATGATTCATGAAGGTCTTCTTGGGGAAAACAACCAGTAGTAACTGGTAAAATATTTAGAGAGTGACTTTTCTGAGGTGTGGGCACTCACACTGTGCCAGGAGGGTTGCTCGGTGCTGCTGTTGAGTTAATCCTCTAATTAGCTACAAGTCTGTGTGCCAGTGTGGACTGGATACCATGAGTGCCAGGAAGTGCTTCCGCCAACAGAACATCCAGGATGTGGAACTACTCGTGTTCATAACCTCTTCTTGTCTGATCTGGCATAATGTCGTAAGGTTTGTATGAAAAGGCTGAGTGCTTCATAAATCTTGAAAACTTTGATGCTATTTTGGAAAAAATTAAGGAAAAACAGAGAACAATTTCAGCCATCTTCACTGAGCATTTAAAAGTTGAGAAACAGACTAAGAATATCTATGGACCAAAGTGCTCTTCACTTTAACGTAGTGGCCCAAAAGACAATTTTACATTACCTTAAAGTATATCTTGAAGCCTGTGTACAATTATGTCAGGGTACGTTTAACTTTTAACACAGGTGAATATAAATTTGCCTCTATGATCATTAACATGGTTGAAAAATGACAGTAATAAAAATTAACAATTAATATAGTACTTACTATGTACTAGGTCCTAGTGAGACAATAAAGAATTCAATCACTTAAATGCCCCTTTGAGTTGGAAACCATGATTATTCCCATTTTACAGGCAAGGAAAGGAATAGTGAGGCTTACTAGCCCAAGGTCACACTTCTTGTAAGTGGTAGAGGCAGTGTTTGGACCCAGGGATCAGGTCCCAGGATTAATGATGGTAACCGTGATATTATATTGCCACATAGGTAAGAGAGGCAATGTTTATTACTGAACCCAGAACATCTTTTAGCAGAATCTATTAGTATTACATGGATATTTACACCCAGAAATGTGTTAGGAAAAAATAAAAGTGTTTAATGCTGGTTCAGGAAAATATTACCTTTGAGGTGCTCATTTACCAGTATCTTAAAGCCTTCAAAAAGCTTTCCACAGTGACTCAGATTGTGTTTAACCAAATTATTACTAACAATGAAACACCAGAACTTAGGACATTTCATCACCAATCACAAGACATAAGGCACACCCTGATGATTTTATTTACTTTGTAAGGGTATTAAAGGTAAAGGCGGCATTAACTACATGTTCTGCACCTAGAGTTTAAACTTTGAATGGAGTAATTTTGACGAAAACCATTTAGTATTTTTATAGTGAGGTGACTTTATGAGTAGAAATCTTTAAGAAGATTTTATGTGATTTTAAAAATTAACTTAGATGTTTGGGATTTGTATTGTTGCATTCTTATTCTTTGGCACATCAAAAGGTAAGATTAATAATTTATAACAACTTTTTAAAAATAATGAGTATATTCATATCCAAAATGTAATTGACATGAACTTTATTATTGAGACATTACTATTTTCATTCTAAAGAAGTATTCTATATTCATGGATATACTTGAAATATTGGCTCTTTTTATATTTATATTTATGTAATTAATTTCTGTTCATAAAATTGTCTAAGGAAAAATGCATTTTTAATAAAGAATGAGTCTGATAGCATATAGGAAGCATCTATGTTCAATAATACATAAGTTCCTAGGCAGTCTTGAATTGGGTTCCTAGCTCTGCCAGTTGCTAGCCTTATAGCCTTGGACATAAATTATCCATTGAAGTCTCAATTTCTTCACCTCTAAGATGGGTATGTAATATAAATGGGAATATATACAAATTCCCATTTCAGTACCTGGCTCATAGTAGATGTTCAATAAATGTTTAACCAAATGAATGAATTACTAATGTTGATTGGAATGTCTTTTTTTCTTTTTTCATTTGGGTCGTGGTTTTGTAGAGGAATAGTGGTCTTTGGACATTTTTTACACATTAACTCAATATTCATTGGCATGTGTTCTTTGTATTATGGACTTCTTATACATTGCTAACTATGGAGTGGTTACTGGTTTTGTCTCTTCTGATCACCCTTGGTTTGATATTAAATCTTTAAGCAAACACTGAAGGTAATTAGTTATTTCTTTTAACCAAAATAGAATCAAATAATTTTACTGTTGCAAGATTGAAGTTTAACATACCTTACATAGGTAGACCAAAACCTCTCTTTTAAAGTATAATGTAATTTCTTAAGAAAGTAGGGTGGCAAGAAGACAGTGATCAGGTCTAATATTGAGTACAGCTTGTTTGGATTCTGAATCTGCTTGGGTCTGAATCCTGGGTCAGCTATCTGGTAGTTGCTTACCTTCAAAAGGTACTTAACCTTTTTGAGCCTCATTTTTTTATCTGTAAAAATAAGACAGTAATGAATAACCTGATAAGGTTGTGTAAATTAAATAAGTTACAAATTGGGTATCTCTAATTCAAAATTCAAAATCTGAAATGCTCCAGAAGCCAAATCTTTTTGTGTGCTAGGATGTTACCACAGGTAGAAAATTCCACACATAAGCACTTAATACACACTTTGATGCACAAAATTGCTTTAAAATACTGTATAAAATCACCTTCAGACTATGTATGTGTCTATAAGGTGTATATGAAATATAAATTAACTTTTTTCTCATAACTGTAGTGACTTGAGCATAAATGAATTGTGTGTTTAGATTTGGACCCCATCCCCCAAATATCTCATTATGTATATGCCAATCTTCTAAAATCTGAAAAATCCAAAAATCTGAAACACTGCTGTTTCCAAGCATTTTGGATAAGAACTACTAAAAGTGTAATTTGTATACAATGCTAAGCATAGGAACTTGGACTTAACGGACAGATTAATAGTTTGCAGTCAATAAATGTTAGCTCTTACTTTCACAGATGAAGACAGCAATGCACAGAGAAGTTTGCTGTGCAAAGTCTTGGTGCTAGCTGGTGGCAGTGCCCAATCTTTGAGTGTTTTTTAGTCCCTGACCTCCAACTCTTCTCTATGGGATAAAAACAGAGACAGAGCTATGTTTAGGTTTTGTATCTTTCAGGAACCATGCTCTGTTTTGCTTGATTCTCCTGCCCCAGGACAGCTCTGAGTGAGTACTGAAAACACTCAGACTGGTGAGAGCAGGATTATGAATGGGCAAGGTCTGCCTTGACCTGTTGTGACATAGTCTTTGAAGCCATGAATGCACATGAGATCCTCAAGGGAATGACCTCAAAGAGGGATGAGGAAGTCTTAGGATACTTCCTCATTAAGAAATCAGGACAATGAGGGCAAACAAGCAAAGAAGATTGCCAAATACTCAGTGAAGTTGGAGGAGACCCAGACGAACGTGGCATCCAGAAAGTCAAGTTAAGATGAGAGAGAGAATAGCAGTTTGTGTGAGACAGAGAATGATCTGGTAGAGAGGAGGATAATTGGTGCAGCAGGGGAAATAGACACGTGTATTGTTCAACATTCTCCCACAGTAGGTGAGAGCAGATGGAGTCTGGTATGCAGTACACAGGAGTAAGGTTGGCCTTTGTGGGAAGCAAAGACAGTTCATCTCTTGTGAGCAGAGAGGAAGCAGAGGACATGGGCAGGCATATACAGGCATCTGGGTAAATGCTCTGGGAGGTGGTGGAAGCTTCGTTCTGTTTTCTTATTTAAACAGGAAACAAGGTCATCAGTCAAGAGTAGTGATGGGGGATTTAAGGGGAGAAGAGGAGCAAATCTGGTATTATAGCCAGCAGCTTTAGTGTCTACACTAGTGCCCATGAATTCAAAGTCAATAAGGTATGTGACTTTCTCCAGGCATATTCAACCACCCAAGTGCAGCCAGAAAGTAGAGGAAGTATTGAATTTAACCAGAGTTGTGGTTAAGCATGTGAAACAAAAACAGCAGTGATGCCCAAGATGTACACAAAAAGAGTGGTTATGATTGATTGAGATTTAAACTGAGTAAGAAGGGAATTAAGGAGAGAGATGGCCATATAGTTATATGAAATTTAGATAAAACACATATTTCTACCCCACATACATATCTATTACACAGCTTCCATAAATTAAACAACTGAGTCTACATCACATTTGAATTATTACCTGTATCTATCTCATCTATTATATTTTTAACCAAGTCTATTTGCATCCAGTCTGCTAGTACCTAACATATATACTAATAACTTTCAAATTAAGTATCTCCAGCTGATCTTCTCTCCTGAATTCCAGTATCATATCTGCAACTACCTCTGTACCATCTCCACTTAGGTGGCTAATTCATATGGATTTTATATATCCAGATACTGACCTTTCAATATCTACCCCTACATCTGTTTCTCCGAAAGTTTGCTCCATCCCAATTAATGATAACTCCAGTCCTCCAGAAGTTAAAGCTTAACCTCATTTTTGACTTTTCTTTCTATCATACCTGACTGCTAATTTTAAACCCTTTTGTATAATCCTTCAAGATATATGCAGAACCTGACTACTTATAACCACCTGCACACCTAGCTCCTGGTTTTGTGTATAATTTGTTAGAATATCCTCCCCACTGGCTGCTCTCCCTCTATCCTTGCCCTGCATCAATCTAGTCTCCCCACCAAAAGCCAGCCTCAGTCCCTGTCACTTGTCTGCCCAGAGCCCTCCATGGCTTCTCATCTCATTTCAGAGTAAAAGCCTAAGTCCTTCGCGTGCTCTCTCAGATGCCACATGCATGCCTCTATTCCCACTCTAGAGCCATTCCTGCTACTTATTCACCATCCCTTATTCAATCTCCTTGAGGCCAGTGCATTCGCAAATTAAGATTTCTTTGTGGATTTTAGAAAAGTGCCATGAGAAATATTCTGTATGGCATGTACATGTAACCCCCAGAAAGATCTGGAGGAGGTCTCCACACACAACCACATGATTATCCCTGTGGTAAAATTTATAACCATTCAAATTAAGTGGGACAAAGACTATAAATAGTCTTAGGTCAATTTTTTGCTTCCAAATGAATTACTGAAAACTAGAAAACAAGTGAATGAAGTAATAGAAACCCAACTTTTTCTTCTAGAGATTTTGAGATTGGGGAATAAGTATTTCCCTTTCGCCTTTCCTCATGCCCTGGTCCTAATCAGGGTGGCTTCCTCATAATTCTTCAATCACAACAGGCTCCGTACTTCCTTATAGAGTCTCATGTTTTTCTTCCCTCTGCCTGAATGATGTTCCCCCCAGATATCCAAATGGTTTGCTCCCGGCCCCCTCTAGTCTTGATTCAAAGTCCACATTCTCAATGAGGTCTCCTCTGGTTACCCTGATTGAATTGCAGACCCTTCCTCACCTAAACACATGCACACCTTCATCCTTTCAATGCTTTCTGCTACTCCCAGCATCATTGTTATTTAACACAGACCATGTGTTATTGATTTATTATCTGTCCCTACATCTCTTACTAGACTATGAACCCCATGAGGGCTAGGACTATTTCTCCCACTGTTGAATTCCAGTGCTAAGGATATCTGGCAAATGATAGGCACTCAAACAAATAAATATTTCTCAAAGAAGTTATTGAATCTATTTGCCAGCTTTTCTATGTCACTGGAAAAGGCTGCTCACAGTAAGAGAGAAAAATGACTCCTTTAGAAAGTGGAAATTAAGAAAATATGAACTAACGTGCCAATTTGCATGATTTCTTAACCAATTAAAACTAGTTGCATGTCATGTGCTATATATCACATATTTCCTTGAAGAAATCTTGGGCCAAAGAGGAAATAAAACATTTTAGCTGCAGAATATATTCAAATATGTTGACTGAAGAACTGAAGAAACTAGTAAAAGAACAAGTAAGGTTGAAGGAAGAAGTTAATAACAACAAAAATAAAGGTTTAAGTTAATGAATTAGGAAAACAGGGGAAAAAATACAATTGAGTTGGTAAATCTATGTGGCAGTTGCTTAATAAAACCAATAAAATAGAAAACCATGATGGCAATTTAAATATAGTGAAACAACCTCAGATGTGGGAGAAAGTTAAAATGGCTATACTTTGCATAAATTTATGCTAACAGAATTAAAATTCTAGATGCAAATCTTACTCCTTACACCAAAATAAATCCCAGAGGGGTAAACATTTAAAAGTAAAATATGAAACAATAGAAATATGAAAGAAAAAATTATTAATAAATCTTCTTGGAATGAAGAAGGCTTTTCTGAAGAAGATAAAACCACTAAGCCATTAAGAAAAAAGATTGATAACTTTGATTGCATAGAATGCAAAACTTCTTTAGAAAAAAAGTGAAATAAATAAAACAAACAACAAAATGGAGTATATTTTTCAGATATCTGACTTTAAGGGAGACAAATTTCTCTAGTATTCTTAGAATTTTTACAAATAAATAAGAAAGAGCAAATTTTAGAAAAATACAGAACACAAAGATCTCATCCACCGAAGATGTACAAATGGGCAGAAATGCACTTTCTGGTAATTGAAGAAATGCAAATTAAAATAACAAAAAGGTTTCATTCTGGGGGAGCATGTAAGGTTTTCATTATGGTGGCACATATAAACACTGAAACCTACATGCCCTTCCATAGTAAATTTCATTATTTTCCCCAGTGATTTACTCTCCCTCCCTAGAAGATCATTACACCTGCTTGCCTCTGGCACCACAGGACATGGGAGAGAATATGCCAAATCTGGACTCCTTTCAGAGCCTCTGCTTGGTTCAGCTGTGGCATCCTTTTCCTCTGCCCAAGAGTAACATATACAGAACAAAGCCTACTCCTTTAGTTTGGATCCTGCAATTAGAAAACTGATAAATCAGAGCCAGAGCCAACCTAAAACCATTCTAGCCAAAATATAACCTGAACAAGGAATAAACCTTAATTTTTATAAGCCTGTGAGACTTGGGAACTATTTGTTATCACAACATATTCTACAAAAAGCTAAGATACCTCCCAATCCCACTTAGAAATAGAATAATTTGCATAATGGTACCCTTTTCCCCCTGCCACTTAACAGCAATGTAATATTTCACCTAGATCATCATTTTTTCTAAGTCTTCATTTCTTCATATATATGGCACATAGGGTCAATCTGCTTTTGGTATTTTAATTATTATTAATAAGGCAAATAAACAAGACTGGGCATCATTTGGTAAAGAAGTACTCTTTCTTTCCTTTTGTGACTTTTTGTTATTGTAAAAGTAAGTTGTACCTCTTATTGAAAATTTGACAACATAGATAATATAAAGATGAAAATTTTTTGAAAACCACTGTGATGTCACTATTGTCAATATTTTGATATACTTTCTTTGAATTTTTCCCCCATTAAGAAATATCACTAGATATTCTTCATAAACATTTTCAATGGCTTCACAGTATTTCTCAGTACCATAATTTTAAAACTATATGTTTTATTATTGGCCACTTAAGTTATTGGTCCCATTTCCATTTTATAGGAAATGTTATTTTTTAAAGAAACATGATCTAGCTGGGCACAGTGGTTCACACATGTAATCTTAGCACTCTTGGGAGGCCAAGGCGGAGGGGCTGCTTGAGCTCAATAGTTCCAGACCAGCCTGAGCAAGAATAAGACCCATCTCTACTAAAAATAGAAAAAATTAGTCAGATTTTGTGACAGGCACCTGATTGCTTAAGTACAGGAGTTTGAGTCTGCTGTGAAGTAGGCTGATGCCATGGCACTCTAGGCTGGAGCAACAGAGTGAGAGTCTGTCCCTCCCATAAAAGAACCATAAATCTATTAATTTCATTTTAAGTGGCTTTAATACCTATGATGTTGCTCAGTCTGCTTTATCACATCTAGTTTCCTCAAATTTTATACTCTCTCTGTGATTATTTTCTCATTGAAAGGAACATAGTGGCAAACTCTGGCAAATTATAAAAATAGAAAAAGAGAAAAGTTATAAAAATATTCATTTCAGATTCAAAGCTCTCTTTAATAGCGTGAATAATGTAGTTGATAACCTGGAGGGAAAAAATAAAATGCCACAGAATGGAAAAAGTATAGGGACCTGGATGTTCTGGGAAAAACCGAAGTCTGTATTAGAAAGCTGTGATCCCATTGTGAAATCTTTGGTTCAAACTAGAACAGGATGGATTCCAGGCAGGAGAAATGTTAAGAAGCTGCAATACACTGGGAGTATATTGAAGAAGGTACATGTCCTTTTGACAAGAGAAAAACAAAAGGCAACCAGAGAATCTGGGAAAATGAAAACAGCACACAAAAGACATGATCCAAACAGGAAGTAAACTAAAATGACATTGATCCTGAGTGATTCCAGTATTAGAAAAAAGAATTCATTTGAATAGTCTCCTTTGAAGGGAAGCGGTGTCTGAACAGCAGAGGTACAGAGCCAGGACTATAATTACAGCATCCTAGTTGGCTGAAGGCAAAAATATTTATCTAGTCATAATAATATAAGTTCTGTTTATTGATTTTAAACTTTTTAGAGCCTGCCTACAGACAAAACGTGGAAAGCTTAATTATGATTAAAGAACAAAGTCTGAATATCAGCAGGCTCAGCGCATGAAAGTGAAAGTGCAGCTGCCAGAGCTTGGAAAATGAAGGAAGAGAAAGTGAGTCAGGATCCCCCAAAACTTCCTTTCACAAGGGTGGGTAGTCAAGTTATAAGGAATATGAGACATGGATGAAAGATAGAACATTATTTAAATTTACAACCGAAGCCAATAAAAACAGAGTAATTAACTATATTGGACTTCCTCCAGGACGTGCTGGGTTAGGAAGTTACCTCTCAGCTTCAAGCCATCATTCAGGCTGAGCTCTGCTAGGGCTGGGATATAACCAGGGCCGTCCTAACGACTGCACTGTGGTTTTGTTCTGTTTTCTGTTTTTTCTTTATATTGTGCCAAGTCTCAGACGACTCAATTGTGGATTTGATTTGCAGTTCCACGATGATTAGTGATGTTGAACATTTTAGCCTGAAAAACTTATACTCAGGTTCTTTGCCTATTTTTTTAATTTGGTTATTTGCTTTTTTGCTATTGGGTTGAATGAGTTCCTCATGTGCTTTTTTCACAGAGGTAGAAAAAAACAATCCTAAAATTCATATGTAATCGCAAAAGACGCCAAATAATCAAAACAATTTTGGGAATGAAGAATGAAACTGGAGGCAGCACACTTCCTGATTTAAAATTATATTACAAAGCCATAGTAATAAAGACAGTCTAATACTGGCATAAAGACAGACACAGAGAGTCTGGAAATACCCTCACGCATATATGGTCAACTACTCTTTGACAAGGGTGCCAAAAACAAACTATGGGAAAATGATAGGCTCTTCAGTAAGCCATGCAAAAGGCCAGGCATGGTGGCTCATGCCTGTAATCCTAGCACTCTGGGAGGCCAAGGCAGGTAGATCATTTGAGCTCAGGAGTTTGAGGCCAGCCTGAGCAAGAGTGAGACCTCATCTCTACTAAAAATAGAAAAACAAGCCAAGCATCAGGGTGTTCACCTGTAATCCCAGCTACTCGGAGGGCTGAGGCAGGAGGATCTCTTGAGTCCAAGAGTTTGAGGTTGCCGTGAGCTACCATGATGCCACAGCACTCTACCCAGGACAACAGAGTAAGACTCTTGTCTCAACAACAACATCAAAAAAATGGTGCAAAAGAATGGAATTGAACCCACATGTTATACACAAAACTCAAAATGGATTAAAGATTTAAATTTAAGACCTGAAAAATTCTAGGAAAAAAACAGAGGGAAATAGCTCCTTGACACACGTCTCAGTGACGATTTTTTAGATGTGACACCAAAAGCACAGGCAATGTAATTAAAATGAACAAATGGGACTACATTAAGCTAAAAAGCTTCTGCACAGCAGGGGAAATAATCAAGAAAATGAAAAAGCAATCTTCATAATAGGAGAAAATATCTGTAAGTCATATATAAGGAGTTGATGTCCAAAATTCAAGACTTTACCTCTCATAGTGGAAAACACAGCCTCATTATGGGCCTGGTTCCTGTACTGTTGACACTCCATCTTTTTGCTACAGGAAAAGAAGTTTGCTATGACAGGATAGGGTGTTTTAAGGATGATTTACCATGGACCGGGCCTTTGTCGAAAGAGTTGGCAAGTTTACCCTGGTCTCCAGAGAAGATAAACACTCGCTTTCTGCTCTACACTTTATATAATCCCCAAACCTATCAGGTAAGCAAACTTGCTGCCTTCACACATATTCTATAACATAAGATGTAGCAATAGATACAGAAAACAGATACATTAACCTATTCTGGCATAAACTATTGTCTTAAAGAAAAATATTTCTTTTGATCATTGTGATCCAGAATTTATCTTAGTATTTAAAAGTGAAGATTGTTCTGAATATGTTGCTTTCATACACGGAAAATTTGATATTATATTCAGTTAATATACTGATTGAAAGCTTTCCTTGTGTAAAACTGTGAATAAGCAACAGTGCCTATTATATGTTGAATTAAATAAACAAGACAGTGTCTTAGATTTATTATGTTAAGGGAAATGAGATACGTAAACAAATGCCTTTATTGCAGCACAAATGATGACCTGTGGTATAAGAGGCAGATAAAAAACTCTGGGAGCACAGTGAAGAAGAACTTACCCTCAC
>CAUYRH010079964.1:0-24985 GCA_963574655.1 Perodicticus potto | reverse complement strand
GACTCCATTTTGTTAAAACTACCTCATTTTGTCCCACAGCCTTTCACTAATTCTACTTTGTCCCACAGCCTTCAATTTGCAGCTGCATACCAAAGGTCAATTTGCAGCTGCATACCAAAGGTGATAGGCAACCTGCTTCCTCCCCCACCCCTGGATCCACTATGTCCATCCCGAGCAATAACTGCACCCACGCACCCACCCACCCTCGGTCCCAGTAATAGTAAATCCTTCCCCCAGGCTAATGAGCCCAGAACAGACATTGTCCAGTCCCCTAAGCCCCTATCAGCTCTCCCCAGCAGTTCGCCCAACACCCCCTTCCTTTGCTCCTTTCTGTACCCTTAAAATTGCTTTCCCTGCTGCGATCGAGGCTTCTCTGCTCTCCTGCTACATCAGGGACAGGAAGCCCTACCCCGAGCTAGCTAATAAAAACTACCTCTTGCTTTTGCATTGGACTTGGTCATTGGATGATTAATTGGGGGGAACCCCGCGACTTAGGCACAATACAACTAAAGTTACTGCATTTTTAGACACATTAGGCTGAACTGTATTGTGTGAATAAATTGTCCCAACAGAAAATGAGATAGGTGCTAATTTGGAAGGTTAAATAACTTATCTCCATATCCCACAAATATGTGGTTAATGTGGGAATGGGCCTAACTCCTTCAATGGGATTCTTTTACTTATATGAAGACAAAGAAAAGGAAGATGAATTAGTTTCAGCTGCTCTTTATAATGCTAGGTATGTTAGGTCATTTACTTGGGAGGAAAGAGAAGAATAGCTTATTGAGATACTGTGAAATTTTAATTCTTGATCATGAAGCCCTGCATGTTCAACGATTCCCCATTCCTATCAATTCACAGTTTTTGCCTAATTCTCATAGGCAAGATATTATTAGGTTTTCCTTTCTGAAGTTCACATTACCCAAACAACTTGTTTTGTTTTCCAAATGTAAACTTATATAAAATACTGATTACCCACTTCAAAAATATACCCCTATATCCCAACCCCTTAAAGAATCGCAACTCTATTTATACCTCTATTAATACTTCTAAACCTGACCCTGAAACTGCCATTCAAATACCCATGTTCCCACAACAAACCACACATAAAAAGACCACAGTTTTGTTGGAATAAGAAAAAAGAGCAGAAGACCACTGAAACTCCTTAAATAACTTGTCTACATAAGAGGAAAAAATGTTACACTAATCAAAAGGGGTAATTTTCTTTTGTAAAATAAATAAACCAAAACTTGTGACAAAAAAAGATAAATCACGTCATAGAAGGCAAGGCTACCGAAAAAACACAAAGTCAACACATAAGAAATATACGCAGTCAAAAAGCAAAGGCTATATAAAAATAAAGAAGAGGCCCCTGAATTTGACAATTAGACTATCACAAGTAATCTTTTCCAAAGCAATTCAGAGAACTGGCAGAAGCCAGATTACAATAAATTAAGGAGTTAGTAAATAAAAGTACAAAGGAGAAATTAACCCCCAAGAGGTAAGACAATAAAGGAAGGCAGAATAGCAGCAACCCAAACATGCACAGCAAGAGAAAGTATTTTAAAACGGAAAAGATCTGAACACGTTATCATGGAAGAGACTGAAAAATCAGGTGAGGGAAAAAAGAACAGATAAAAAGCAAAAGCAGGAAAGGATGAAATCCAATGTATAGACTAAGATACTGGTCTTACAAAGAGAAAGACCTTTTCCTCCTCTGAGATAAGAGGAGGAATGACCAGGAGAAACACAAACAACCTCCGAGATGGCAAGAACGAAAATTCACATCCAGTGGTCCTTATGTTCACAAGAGAGTCATTATTTCATAATATGAAGCTTGAAGCTGAAATTGGAAAGGCAGCAGAACCAGCCTTCTCCTCACACATAACATATAAAGAAGTTCCATTCCAACATTAATGTTTTAGATTAGAAAAGTAATCTAGGTAGGAAAGAAGGCAAAACTTTCTGGTGGGTAGCATAGGCCTGACAGTCAAAATGTTAGAGCCTATAACCAAGCTCCATCATTTATTAGCTGGAGGCCCTTGAACTAGTTACTTAACCTGTGTTCCACTTTGGTCACCTGGAAAATGAGAGTAACAGTTGGGAGTATTAAATGAGAAAAATCTATGAAGAGAGTGTAAGGACAAACCAAGCATATAGTTGCTCACTAAATTTTACATATTGTTATAAAAATAAGCTATTGTTAGTGGAGTTTTTTATTTTACTTTATTTTTTGTGAGACAGAGTCTCACTCTATCACCCTGGGTAGAATGCCGTGGCATCATAGCTTACAACAACCTCAAACTCTTGGGCTTGAGCAATCTTCCTGCCTCAGTCTCCTAAGTAGCTAGGACTACAGGCACCCACCACAACGCCCTAATTTTTCTAATTTTTTGGTACAGATGGGGTCTCACACTTACTCTGGCTGGTCTCCAACTCCTGAGCTCAAGCAATCTACCCACCTCAGCCTCCCAGAATGCTAGGATTACAAGCATGAGCCATCGCACCTGGCCTGTTAGTGGGTTTTTAGAAACAGGAGTTCTAACCGTCAGTTTGTAAATAAAGTAGCGTTTTAAACTATATACCTTTCCCACTTTGGGGGACAAAATGGCAGAAATATAAGCCAAATTTCACATTAGCAATTGATTTTTCTTTATCATAAATCCACAAAGAAAACTTACTGCAATTCAGCAATTATAACCCAATTCAGCTAACAAGTATTTGAGCTTAGACACAAAATGAAGAACAAACATATTTCTCTCAATGAATGACCCTTAAGAATGCTTTATATAATAAGACAAATACGAATTATATTGCATTTTTACAGAGCTTTAAAGACTTACAATCCAGTTGCTTAATACAGAAAGTGGACAGATGATCAGTGTTGTTCTTGGTCTCCCTTCAACTTCAGTCTTCTTTGAACCTTCCACTGCAGGTACTCCTAAAACAATGAATCATTGACATAGCGTTTAGCTGCTTTTCTCTAAAATACACATTTCAATTAGGGGATGAAAATAATGTGCATCCATGAAGAGAGAAATTAGGAAGAACTAAAATGAAGTAGATGGACTTCTGTTTCTAATCTTGATGAAATAACAGGAACTGGATTTTGCCTTGTCACTTTAAGTAAAAACCCAGATAGTAATTAAGTCTCCAGTGTCTCTTGATATTCAGTCCTTCACTGAGATGAACAATTTGTTTCATGCCATTTTCTCAATTAGTATTCAACTCAATGAGGTAGACAGACTCCAAGATGACCCCAGTGAGCTCTACATCCTGATACTCAAAGCCTTGGTAATCCCCTCCCCTATTCTACAAGGACTGGTCTGTATGACCAATAGAATAAGGTAGAAATGAAATGCTGTTTCTGAGATTAAGTTACAAAAACGAAGCTTCCATGTCGGGTGTGTGCACGTGTACTCTCTCCTTTTTACTCTCTCTCTCTCTCTCTCTCTCTTCACTCACTCACTCTGGGAAAGCCACTGCCCTGTTGTAAGGACACAAGCACAGCTTATGGAAGGAGGATATGCAGTGAGGACCCAAGACTACAGTTAACAGCCAACAGGGAACAAGGTTCGTGGACAACCAGGTAACTGAACTTGAAAATGGATCCTCTGTAAGTTGAATGTTCAGATCCAGCCTTGAAGGATAATTTGACTGTAAACTCTTGAGAGATCACTAATCATAACCATCCAGCTCAAACATTCCCAGACTCCTGACCCTAACAAAATGTGTGAGAAATAATTTATCTGTTTTAAATGGTTAAGTTTTAGAGTAACTTGTTACACAGTAATAAGTAACTAATGTACAATAATAAAAATTATTTAAATAAATCCTAGAGCTGATATCCACTGTCAGTAGACTTATCTTCCCTAGTAAACTTTGTTAAAATGAAAATTTCTGAGGTTTAAAAAAAATTTTACTTTCACATTAATTTTAAAATTAAAATTGAAAGTGACCAAAGGTTAAAACTGGTCCTTAGTTACAAATAAAACTAAATTTTAGGTTACGGGCCAACCACAGTGGCTCATACCTCTAATTGTAGGACTCTGGGAAGCTGAGGCGGAAGGACTGCTTGAGCTCAAGAGTTTGAGACCAGCCTGACCAAGAGCAAGACCCCACTCATCTTTACTAAAAACAGAAAAATGAACCAGGTGTTGTGGCAGGTGCGAGTCCCAGCTACTTGGGAGCCTGAGACAGAAGGATCACTTGAACCAGACAGTTTGAGGCTGCTGTGAGCTAGACTGATGCCATAGCACTCTAGCCTGGAGCAATCATCAAGAAAAAAAAAGAAAGAAAGAAAAACAATTTGAGGTTTCATAGAATATATTAATTGACGTAAGAGAAAATAACTTCAGGTCAAAATACTAACACTGTTATTCTGCTATTATGAGGGAGATTCAAAAGGTTCATAAGAAGACTCCTAAGTTTTACCAAAAGACTAATAAATGTTTGTTCTCTCAAAACACTACAAAATTAATAAACTAAGTTCATTAAGCAAGTTACAATAAATTCTATGCCAGTCTTTCCCCGAAAGATAAATTATCACCATACAAATCAGAATATGTAAAACTTGCAATTCTTTGCCAAGAAATTAGTTATCTACTGTTTTACTACTGCTATTAAATTACACAAAGACTCACCAACTACTGAAGCCTTTCACAGTGAAACAATACAATTATGAGTGGATATAGCCACCATCCTCACTTCAGGCTGAGGTGACATAAAAACGTCTCAGAACAACTCCTTGCTTTAGAAGTAGTTGTTTGGTGGGGATAACAGAACTTGAGCCTAGATTGTAAACAGACCCCTCTGTACCCAGTCTCTTCTGAAATCTGAAGAAACCCGGCATTTTCAGTAGAGAAAGAATTAAATTTACACATACAAGCCACTTTCTATTGCGGACACATAGCAGTAATGTTATGCTACAAGGTAAAACTAAAATGTCAAGCTGTGTGTCATTTTGGTTTTAACCAAACTAAGCATATCTCTGAAATAGAAGCAAAACAGAAACAAAAATCAGTAAGTTCAGACAGAAACCAGAGTCCTATTAAGCTTTGTAGTGGTAGTGATCTCACCGTGTGTAAGACACAAAACGTCTTAAGAAAAAGATTGGTTAATTCTACTACATTTTAAATATCCATGTATCAAAAAGTACCAAAAATAAAGTGAAAAATAATAAGGCTGAGAAAAGTATGTGTGACAAGTATAACTGATGAAGGATTAGACCAGCGGTTCTCAACCTGTGGGTCACAACCCACAGGAACTGTATTAAAAGGGCCGCGGCATTAGGAAGGTTGAGAACCACTGGATTAGACTCCAGACCATATAAGAATTCCTTAAAAATCAATTAGAAAAGGACAACCCAATAGAACAGTCACAAGATAGAAATGTGGAGTCTGTAGGAAGAAAACCCAAATAACCAATAAATATAGGAAAAGATATATAGACTTCTTAATTATTGAGGAAATGCAAATTAAAGGAACAGTGAGAGAACTGTATCACCCATCATATTTTTGTAACATATATGTATTTTTTTTCAGTTATGTTGGACAGACTTCTGAGTAGAGCATGATATTAGTGATATTTTAGTAGCTGATTTATGTTCTCATTAAAATCAGGGAAACCAGCATCTTTGGGCTAGCCTTTCTTTATAATTGAAATTTTAGCATACCAGCCAGATAGTCTAAATATAATTCTTTTTTGTCATTTGAGGCAATACTAAGTAGCATTTAAATAATATTCACATTAGTTTCAGTCCTCTGCTAGCGAGATTTCCCCTTCCCCCTTCTATTACACTAACAATTCTGGTGCTTTCTCAGAAGAGAGTGGATAAATTTAATTGTTTCAACTAAAAATGCCAGATTTCTTTAAATTTCTAAAATTAAGGTCAAGAGTAATCCATCTGAAATGCTTATATTTTCTATTCCTAATTATCTGATTCTTACACCAAAAATTAGCTCTTCCTCATGATTGTATATTAGCTGAAATATCATCTTCTTAAACAGACCCCTTCAAGTCAATTTTTACTTCATTATCCTTTATTTTCTTCATATCATTTACTGTTATTTAAAATTATATGTTTACTTGTTTATATGTTTCCCCCATCATTAGATACAAGCTCCGTGAAATCCCCACAGGATATCAAGGTACAGAGAGATAGAATTTGTAAGAGATCCCCTCAGTGTCATTCTTTGCACCTTCAATATTTAGACATTTGAGACTTCTTATTTTCCCATGAATTATAAAATATAAAATTATAATGAAGATCACTAACATTCTTAGATGCAAAGCAAATTCTAATCATACCAAAAAAATTAAATCTTTAAATTAATACAGATTAAACTGAGCCTTAAAACCAGCCATAAATAGAAAGCACACCCCCAATCACACTCTGGCCTAAAGGAAACAAACACAATACTTTAAAATGTATCAGAAGGAAAACACATCATGATGTAGCTTTGTCTTTTAATGGCATTATGTATTTTTTTAATTTTCTCTATTTTCTAAACTTCTTGTAGTACAGTTTTATAACTTCGGTAATTTAATATTTTTTTACTGCATATAGGAAAAACATTCAAAGATAAAGCTAGAAAACCAGGAAATTTACTGACCCTTTTTTAATGTTTTCTTTTTTGTGGTACGGGTAGATGATTTAAGTGCACATGCAAATTCCACATCTTCTTTAACCTTAGAAGATCCTGCTAAAGAAAAACCACGGAATCATTAAAATATTCAAAAACTCATTACAGTAGGAAACAGAATACCACTTTCACACTCATTCCTGAGTTTGTATTATTAAATAAAAATAAAATATGTGATAACCAAAACTGCCACTTCCGACGCTAAACCCATCTCTCCAGCTCACGAGAAGTGATGTAGTCATTCATGGTAAGACTTGAGGAAGAGAAGCTGAAGTAGGAGCAGTCATATGCAAGTTATTCAGCTCTCAGGTAGAAAGAGAAATTTTCTCAAGGAAATAAATGTTTGATTCTGAACGACGAGGCTGACAAATTTTCAGATCAGCCAAGTGGTGAACAGTTATTTTCCAAGTGGAATACAATTTCTTAATTAATTAGGAATGCAATATGATGTCAATTAGAGAAAAATAAAACATATTTTAAAGATAAATAGTAATACTCACAGATTATTTTTATTTTTATATAATAATGTGAATTAACAATTGGCAGTAAAGCCAAGGAGGCATTCCCAACCTGATTTTGTAATTACTATTAACATATATACATATATGGTTTTAATCATTTTATAAGTGATACAAAATTTAAAAACTATCATTATTTTCAAATTGGTTTAAATATTATCCCTTAAGATTTTAATTTGAAACCATTTATTCAATTTTCCTCACTTATTTAATTAATTAACACCCATGGTAAGTGCCATGAAAAATTCAAATGTAAACATCAGGCAACATATGACCTATTACTAAAAACTTCCAAGCTAAAAAGATACAAATCAATAGAGTTTTACTTTAATAAACTTTAAATGTGGATTATAGGTATAGTAAACACATACCTTGTACCCTGCTTTTAGGCTCTGATTGTATATTTTTCAGTTTGGCTAAAAACAAAACGGAAATAAACATGAAAATGGCACAATAGGAGACTAGAATGTAAGACGTATTATCAAATCAAATCTATTATATATTACCTTTCATTTTCTTTGGCAATTCCTTTGTTTCAATCTCCTCTGAATCACTGCTTTCAAAGTACTGGATGGCAGTTTTTCTTCTAAAATTATGTATACACAAAAAAATTTATTTACCAACCCAAAACTGTATATAAAAACATATATTTAATAAATTCAACACAAAATTTTTGCTTTGCCCACTTATTTTTTGAAATGTTTCCAAAGGAAACTTTATCTGATAAATGGAACTCAAACGTGCTAAAAGCATTCTGCTTTCTACTGAGAGGGGAGGATTGCTTAAACCAGGAGTCTGAGACCAGCCTGGCAACAGAGAGACTCTGTCTGCAAAAAAATGAAAAAAATTAGCCAGGTATGGTGAAATACAGCTGTAGTCCCAACTACTTGAGAAGCTGAGGCAGGAGGATGACTTGAGCCTAGGAGTTCTACACTACAGTAAGCTACAACTGTGTTACTGTATCGTGGCCTGAGAATCTCTAAAAATAAGAAAATATTCTAAAAAACTAATTTCACTACTGAGTTTTGGTAGTTCAATTAAAACATGTATATAAGGCTTGGCGCCTATGGCTCAAGCGGCTAAGGCACCAGCCACATATACCTGAGCTGGCGGGTTCGAATCCAGCCCGGACCTGCCAAACAGCAATGACGGCTGCAACCAAAAAAGAGCTGGGCATTGTGGCGGGCGCCTGTAGTCCCAGCTACTTGGGAAGCAGAGGCAGGAGACTCGCTTGAGCCCAGGAGTTGGAGGTTGCTGTGAGCTGTGATGCCACAGCACTCTACCCAGGGCAATAGCTTAAGGCTCTGTCTAAAAAAAAAAAAAAAGAGAGAAGAAAAGAAAAGAAAAGAAATGTATATAAAACTAGAACAGGGTGGTGCCTGTGGATCAGTGAGTAGCGCACCGGCCCCATACACAGAGGATGGTGGGTTCGAAGCCAACCCCGGCCAAACTGCAACAAAAAAAATAGCCGGGCTCGTGGTGGTCACCTGTAGTCCCAATTACTCAGGAGGCTGAGGCAAGAGAATCGCCTAAGCCCAAGAGTTAGAGATTGCTGTGAGCTGTGATGCCAAGCACTCTACCAAAGGTGACAAAGTGAGACTCTGTCTCTAAAAAATAAAACTAGAACAAAAAATGAACCGGGTCTTATGAAAGAAAATACTTCCAAAATTTCAGAAAATATAATGAAATAAGCAGCCAGAAGGCAAAAATACCATAATTCACAATGGA
This sequence comes from Perodicticus potto, assembly GCA_963574655.1. NCBI lineage: Eukaryota > Metazoa > Chordata > Mammalia > Primates > Lorisidae > Perodicticus > Perodicticus potto. The sequence continues at coordinate 16,095 of CAUYRH010079964.1, read as the reverse complement.
AAATTTCATAAATTTTGTGTAGAAACAGCATAACATAGCAGTTAAGTGGCCAATAACAACTGACTCCAAAATCAGACTACATAGATTCAAATTCCCATTCCACCACTAATCTGCTAAATCAGTCAACTAAAAAGCTTCAATGCCTCCATTTCCTCACTTGGAAAATGGGGGAAAAAAAGTACAACCCACTTCACAAGACAAATGTTACTACATGCAAAGCCTCTAAAATAGTCCCTATTACACAGAAAGCATATCTGTACTAGCTATAATATGTGTGTTGGTTGTTGTTATTAAGTTTTTCCCATGTCCTCATCATTACTATTTTCACATCTTTTAATGTGACCTGGTCAAACTAATGGTGTTCTGTTATCCAGATTATGGTCAGTTCAGGGTAGTAAAATTTGAGATTTAGATAAGGAAACTGATGAGTGCTGGGTTTGTGCTCAGTTCAAATGGATATTAATGATAAAACAATTATCAAAACCATAGTTCTAAGATCTTTATTAAATACTAGCTGAGACTCAGATTAAAATCTGAGTAGCTATTGATGGCAGATAAGACCTCAAAATCCCAACATTTACACCCACTTTGATAGGGTAAATTAAATTTATAAAGTTAACAGATTGAAATCAAGATCAGAGAATTATGTGTTTTATTCAAATTCTCACTCTAGTCTATAACTTTTTCAAGACTTATTTCCACTACATGAGAAATAGTGAGAAAGAACTGAAATAAGCATAGAATGCTTTTGTCAAGCCATCCAGTAAATATTCTTCAGTTTTCAGCCCCTTTAATCTATAAAGAAAACTTCTAAAGTCTCAACAAAACAAAAATCCCAGGCACCAGATTATAGGTAATCCTAGGTAAAAGAAATAGGAAAAAAGTGGTAGAAAGATGAGTTATTATTAAAAATTATCAACTTCTTTTGAAGATCGACATTATTTTTTCTTCACCTTTTATAAAATGAACACACCCTACGTAATTAAGTCATAGTGATTCTGGCAGATTCAAATAAAAAAAGATGCTTGAAAAAACTATGTAACTGAGATATTATGATCATTTCTCTCTCCTATATAAAGAAAATAGAAAATTAATAAACATATTTCATATAATTAAACCATACAGAGTTTACCTTTTAGGGCGGGAGCCAGACAATTCTGACGCGGGATCCTCATTCTTCTCCTTGACATCTGAAATACTGGGTTCTTCACTACACTTAGATCCTTCTATTTTAAAGAAAAAGACAATTGTACAGAGGATTAGCAAATTAGTAAATATCCCTCTTAAAACCTTTCCAATTTATGATTTTCAGTTTTCTTACTACCTTTACTCTTTCCAAGTCCCCTGTTTTTACAGTAAATCAGCCAGCTACTCTCTCTACTTCTTTCCTAATCCGTATTTTCTCATTAAAAAGTACCTTCAATTTTTTATGACCTGTTCTTTCCCCTGTAGTCATCCTACTAATCCCCACTCTGGCTGAATTTCCTGCTATACTAAGGCAGTGAAGGAGCTTCTAGGAAAAAATAAATAGAACCACAAATCGGTGCTAATACAAATTTACATTTTCCAATCTCAGCTATTTAACTTTATATCATAACGCTAACACTGTTCAGCCCCCATCTCCTCTCCAGATGATCGAAACAGTATTGGATCCTTTGCCTATGTTCTAACTCCCTTTACTCCCAGATGACCTAGTTCACTTTACAAAGAAAATCACACATCATTTTCTATAAAATCCCAATTTTCCTACGTTTTTATCCCCTCATTTGTCTGTATCTTCCCTCAAACTTACTCACTGCCTTCTAAGGGCAACTCGTCTCCTATTCTCTTGATCCCCTTTCCACTCACATTCCCACCAAATACTCTTTCCATTATACCCAAAATGTCATAAATTTCTTGCTTACAAACCAAAACAAAACCAAAAAGCCATCCCACCCTCAACTCTGCCTTGCTCTCCAACTATTTTTCTATTTATCTCCTACATCAATTTTAAAATAATTAGCTTATTTCCAATTTTTCACCTACTATTCTTAAAATATTTTAAATGTTGCTCTACTCTAACATATCTTTCAGAATGACTTCAGAGTCGTTTAAACACAAAAATCAACAGATCTCTTCATTTCTCTTCTGACTTCAGAATTTGGCTCTAACCTATCTTTCTAGCTTTATCTGCTGTTGTCCATACACATTACGTTATACACACCAGAATAAGACATACTCTATTCTTTAACTGCCCTTTTCTGAGACTTTTTTCACAACCAAAAACACTCTTCCCCAGCTTCTGTAACTGATGTACTGCCACCAAATTCAATCCCTTCTTTATTGAAAATTTTCCTACCAGTTCTCATGAGATTCTTCAAAAAAAGAAAGATCCTAAATTTTTGTGTAGTTCAGAACCACAATTGGAATTATTATATACCATTAGGCCAAAAAAATATAAATCAAATAATGGGTCATATTCAAAATTAAAGTTTACCTTTGCTTAGTCCATCTACCTTTTCACTGGTATTGCTTCTTCCAAATTTTGTAGATTTGTCATTACATTCCTAGATGAAAAGGGATAGTTCTTAAATACTGCTATCAGTTTTAAATAAATTTAAATTGCATCCTATTTTATATTGCTTTACTTTGTATAACAAAGATTACTTAAATTGGTAACTGATATTGGAGCAATGGGGGAGTGAATAAGTGAAGAGGAAAATATATAAATTGATTAAAACTTTTTCACAGGTATTTCTAAAAAGAAAATGTCAAAAGGAATGCAAAAAGCAAACTTCAAAAACATGTTAATTACTGCAAGAAAAATTCCTGAAATGGGATTCAATTTATAATGCAGAAATTCTCAGACTTGAAGCTTTTCAAACCAGTGTTCCATACTCAGTAAAAAATAGATCTTTAATGAGGATTCCAACGCCATTTTCTTTTTCTCTGGAATTCTTAGAGCAGACTGATAGTACAGAAAAAAGTATAGGAAAGATGGGCCTCTCCATCCCAGAGGGCCCCTCCCCTCATACTCTAAGGGTAATTTTCTTGGCAGCCCTCTTCCTCTTCAAATTCATCAATGTATACATGAGCCAAAAAATTTCTATCTAAGCCAAATTTTAAGCACTTTATGAAATCCTGTCAGACTTTTACTAAAAATAGGGCAGAAAATAAGATTCGCCCCCTTCTAATGGTATAGTTTTGTATTTCTTCATTATTAAACTAAAAATCCAAAATTCAACATAAGAGTATATAACTAGAAGAGTTATTTTTTTTTTTTTGAGACAGAGTCTCACTTTGTTGCCATCAGTAGAGTGCTGTGATGTCCCAGCACACAGCAACCTCAAACTCTTGGACTTAAGCAATTCTCTTGCCTCAGCCTCCCAAGTAGCTAGGACTACAGGTGCCCCCGCCCTACAATGCCCAACTATTTGGTTTTTTTAGAGATAAGGTCTCACACTGGCTCAGGCTGGACTGGAACTTGTGAACTCAGGCATTCCACCCACTTCGGCCTCCCAGAGGGCTAGGATTACAGGCGTTGAGCTACCACACCTGGCCTTAGAAGAGTTATTTTAGATAACTTTTAAAGCATTTGCTCCAAGAACTAGACATTAAAAATGCTTTTCAATGGCAGGTACGTGGCTCATGCCAATAATCCTAGTAATTCAGGATGCTAAGGCAGGAGGATCCCATGAGCAAAGGAGTTCCAGATCAGCCTGAGCAAGACCCTGTAGTCCATTAAAAATAGAAAAATTAGCCAGGCATGGTGGCACGCTCCTGTAGTCCTCACTCTTAGGGAGGATGAGGCAGGATTCCTTGAGCCTAGGAGTTTGAGGTTGCTGTGGGCTTGGTTGAGACAATGGTACTATAGGCCAGGCCACAATCACAGACTCTGCTTAAAAAAAAAAAAGAAATTTTTAGCATTCTATCAAGTCTTTAACAATTAGTGTAAGCATTTATATTAAATAGTATACAAAAAGTAATCTATAAGTTTATCCACACATAAAAGATGGTCTTTACATTATTCTTTTTATTAAATGACTTTGCTCAGAAAGTTTTTTCTTCATAAAGTTCAAAGACAAACTTTTTACCAAGTTCAACATAAGTAAAATCATAGTGAAGTTTTTCTGCAATGAAATCTTGGCTGGAAATCCTATTTTTACTTCCATTTCAGTGAATTTAGCAAACTAAATATTCTAAAATCTTTCAACTCAAATGTATAACTGATATTGGTAGGAAACTAAGAAAAATTTTTATGGTAACTAATAATGTCTCAATTGATAATTGAGACCAAAGCTGTAAGTAGTCTTATGTGTTTCTATCAATTCTGGTAACCTAGAACTTAAGTTTTAATAACCAAATGCAGGAAGAATAAGACATAAAGCATTAGGGTAGGGAAACTCAATCTGAAACTCTCACAGGTTAAACTTCCCCTTAACAGAAGAAAATGCAACTGAAGTGTGTAGACATTAATAAAATAAAATTTCAATAGCAGGTAGAAGGAACCTGATGTGTAACCTCTGAAAACTAAAACCTGAGAAGGGTAACAGTCCAGAAAAGGTAAAAAAGAGAGATTTTTGCACATATCTTTTAGCTATTTCCTACTTTAAGTTCTTTGAATTTTCAGGTAAGAATAAAAATAATAGTTCCTTTCTAGCATTTAGTTTTCTCATTAAACTAATTTTTAATTCTTAGAAATGGAACATACATATTATGTATATATATTATGTACATAAATATACATGTATTAAATATCAAGAAAAATCATCCATATTCTTATCACTAGGACAAAAAGTTAACATTTTTGTACATATAGTATGTGTGAATACACTTAAGACACATAAAAACAAATGTGTATTTAATAAATGAGAACTCAGGCGAGGTGCGGTGGCTCACAGCTATAATCTGAGCACTCTGAGAGGCCGAGGCGGGTGGATTGGTTGATCTCACGAGCTGGAGACCAGCCTGAGCAAGAGTGAAGCCCTATCTCTACTAAAATAATAGGTGGGCAGCATTGGGGGCACCTCTAGACCCAGCTACTTGAGAGGCTGAAGCAAGAGAATTGTTTGAGCCCAGGAGTTTGAGGTTGGTATGAGCTATGACACCACAGCACTCTACCCAGGGCAACAGAGTGAGACTATTTCTCAAAAAACAAAAAAAAATAAAGATAAAATAAATAAATAAAATTAAAAATGAGAACTCAAACTTTATACAGAGATTGGTACTTGGTTTTTTTGTTTGTTTGTTTGTTTTATTAAAAAGTATCGTAAGGTCCAGGCATGGTGCCTCATGCTTATAATCCTAGCACTTTCAAAATCTAAGGTGAGTGAGGATCACTTGAGGCCAGCTCAAGAGTAACTTGAAAACATAGCAAGGCCCTGTATCTATAAAAAATAGAAAAATTAGCCGGTATACTCCTATTGTCCTAGCTACTTGACAAGCTGAGGCTGGATGGTTTAAGCCCACAGTCTGAGGTTGCAGTGAGCTATGATGTACCCTATCCTCGGCAACAGAGTAAGACCCTGTCTCTAAAAAATAAAAACAAAACATCATGGACACAAAACATTATGTATCAAAAGTAAGATTTTGAAATTGCATAATACTAAATTTTATGACCATATCACACTTTAACTGTCCCCTTCTAAAAAGAGTGATTTCAAACTGTCACCTTTAAAACAATAGTCGGGGGGGGGGGTGTTCTATTTTTATCTTTGAAAAAAATGTGTTTGTGATAACTCCTATAGTTCTTAGAAATAGCATTACTGGTTAGGTCAGATTATGAACATTTCTAAGGCTTTCAATATTATCCTCAAGAATGTGATACCAACTTCCACTCTTAGCAAACAACACATGATAACAGTCATTCTTTCCATCTCTGAAAATAGCAAATAGTATCAATTTCTTGGTAATTTTTTAAAATGATAAAATTAAAGGTCTCATATTAAACCAGACACTGCACGGAAAGTACACTTACTAATACTTTACCTTCTTCAGCAGATTCTTTTTAAGTCTTTCAATAGGAAGAGGTTTGCCATCATGGAAGTTGGTAAGGATTACTGCAATGACCGTAAGAGTCTTACCCTTCAAAATGTTTTTAAAAGACAAATGGTCAGATTCCAAAATCTAGTTTCAAAATCAGAAAACATTCTAAAACCAATTTTAAAGTCAAGTAATCAAATAACAAATATTCAAGGCCACAATGGTAATGTTTATAACATTAAACAACATACATGTTAATAAAAAACAAGTATTTAATTTAGTTAAGAAATGCCTTCACCCACTCACTACATTATTAAGAATTATTAAATGTTCTATACCAGGAAATTCTATCCACATCTCCTACATATGATGCCATTTAATTGAATTACTGCTCTTCTAAGATTCTACATGTAACCCAAAATAATAGTTTATCACAAAATTATTCAAAACTACTTGTTCACCATGAGTTCAGAGCTAATTCAAAATGATTAGTAATACTATTATACATATGAAGAGATAATCATTAAAATTGATTTAAAGATAATCCCAAGTCTTAAAAGCCATAACTTATCAATGAAGCATATAAAACATGGCATTTCTTATGCATTTTTCTCAAATAGAAACATAAATTTTCAGTATTTTCTGGAGTTTAATTTATAGTTAGCAATATGAAAATAAATCTCTGGCAATTTTAGAGCAGTATAAAATAGTTTTCAAAGTGTGGTCCACAGCCTCTGGGGGAATTCCTAGGACACTTTCAGGAAAACATGAGGTTGAATTATTTCTATCATACTAACAAGTAAGATCTTATTTGTAGTGACATCTACACTAATGCTAGAAAAAGAAATGGTGGAAAAAGTGCTTGTAACTTAGCAGAAAACAAAGCACTATGCTAAAGTAGTGGCCGTTGCTCTGAACCACCACATACAGTCAACAACAAAACAAAACATAAAAAGCCAGTTGAAGAAATGTTCCTGATGAACATTAACTTCATGAAATTTCATCTCTTAAGTATACATCTTTTTAATAATCTGTGTAACAAAATAGAAAGTACACATAAAATGCTTCTGTGCATATCAAAATGTGGAGGTTGTCTAGGGAAAACTCACTCTAGAATCAGTTGCAAGCTTACTAGCCACTTTTTTTCATACAACACCCTTTTTATTTAAAAGAATGACTGACAACTGCCATCACAACTGGGTGTCTGGAAGACATTTTCTTCAAAATGAACAAAGTGAGGTCATGATATTCAAGGGAACAACTGGGAAGATTTGTTGTCAGTGATAATCTGAGTTTTCAATCAAAAACTGGAATATTAAAAAATTTCCACCTGATACAATGAACACAGATTTACAAAATGTAAACACTTTTTTAATAAAATAAGTGATAGTATCAATCCATATAAATTTTTGACAGTGTGTAAGATACATCAACATTTAGCAAATCTGTAGAACTCAATGAATCAGTATTTTCTAAATGAGCAATACCTGATGTCATAAAATTATGGCTGGGTAAAATATCCACTCAATGGGCAAGAGACACAAATGGATTTTAATGAAACAAAGCATAAAAAGTTGATTGATATGATTACAAGTTCTTTAACTTTTACCCTTCAATAAACTAATACCTCTTGAATTTTAGTATAGCATCAAAGAAGAAATCTATAATTATCTTAAAGGCTATTATGATACTCCTCACTTTACAACTATGTATCTGTGTGAAGACAAATTTTCTTCATATGCTTTAATCAAAACATATCACAACAGACTAAATAAAGAAATGCAGAATTCAGCTGTCATCTATTTAGTCAAACAACAAAGCTATCTGTAAAAAGTAAAACAATTGCTATTGTTTTGCAATAGTTACTTTCCATTTAAAAATATGCTACTTGTGTTAATAAATGTTTTAAATTAACCATGCCTAATATTCAAACTATAAATATTAATAATACAGTCCACAAAAATAAAAGCTCTTGATCTTCAATAATTTTCAAGAGAAGAGTTACTAAGACCAAAAAGTATAAAAACTACTAGTGTAAGGAATCACAAATATCTACTTAATACTCTATTATACCACAATACTTAATATAGAATACACCACCTATCATTGTTTTACCTTTCCCCTTTCTAAACAAAAACTCATAAAAGTCAGGTTACCTTGAATTTCAAAAAGTATAGAAAATTGGCTCGGCGCCTGTGGCTCAACGGGCTAAGGCGCCAGCCACGTACACCTGAGCTGGTGGGTTCGAATCCAGCCCCCCGGGCCTGCCAAACAACAATGACGGCTGCAACCAAAAAATGGCCAGGCGTTGTGGCGGACACCTGTAGTCCCAGCTACTTGGGAGGCGGAGGCAGGAGACTCGCTTGAGCCCAGGAATTGGAGGTTGCTGTGAGCTGTGATGCCACAGCTCTCTACCCAGAGTGACAGCTTGAGACTCTGTCTCAAAAAAAAAAAAAAAAAGTATAGAAAATTGAGAAATACAGTTTACCATTACTGTTCACTATTTCAATCGTACTTGAATCAAACAAATGTTTAACGTTATTTTAAGCGAAACTATAGAAATACCTGTGTTTACAGTAAAAGTCCCAAACTAGGACCAACACATTCCTATCTTTTTCTTCTTCAAAATTACTTTCTACCAACTCATAATCACAGAAAAAATTTTATTAAGTAAAGAAAAAATAATTACCAAGCCCATATCATCAGCTAAAATCCCTCCATGGACATTTTCTGGTCGATCTTTCTCAGAAAAATTTGTTATTGTATTGTAATATAAATCATTTCGCTGTTCCCAGAATGGTGGAAGTTCTTTACTGTTTTCCCGTGAAACCATCCAAGCTAGAGCTTGCTTTTGATGTGGAAGCAATGGTGTTTCAATAGCCTATAAAATTTCACAAAGAAAAGCATAGTAAGCCGTTATCTTTTTCACATGATCTGAAAAAAAGAGTTGATTTTATGGTTAAAAAAAAAGTATGTATTATCAGCGTATTTTAAAATCCTGAGTAATTTTAAGTAGAAAATAACTGCCTCAGTACCTCAGCTGGTTCCATTTCTTGAGTTTTATCATCTTCTTTTAAATCTTCAAACAATTTGTCAAATTCCGTTTTAAGCTACAATAAACAGCAATAAGAAACATCGTGAAACATACCAATTAAAATAATTGCACTTAATTCAGAGATTTCAAATCATTTAGGTAACTAAAAGGGTCAAAAGCCAAAAAGGCACATAAAATCAAGGACCTCTTTGAGTGAGATACTACACTGTTCATTGAAGGTAGAATGAAGAAGTGTCCGTTAGGGATAATGGGTGGCCATAAGGTCCATGAGCAATTTATTTATTTATTTATTTTTGAGACAGAGTCTTACTATGTCGCCCGCAGCAGAGTGCTGTTGCATCACAGCTCACAGCAACCTCAAACTCTTGGGTTTAAGTGATTCTCTTGCCTCAGCCTCCAGAGCAGCTGGGACTACAGGCACCCACCACAACGCCTGGCTATTTTTTTTTGGTTGCAGTTGCCATTGTTGTTTAGCAGGCCGAAGCTGGGCTTGAACCAGCCAGCCTCAGTGTATATGGCTGGCTCCCTACTCACTGAGCTATGGAAATTGCAAACTATTTTAAATTCACACAAACTTTATGGCCCTCTTGTACTTTTGCAAATTAACATATGAATACACAGCAGCGACCCAGAAGAAAACAGACTATGTCTAAAAAACTAGGAGCAATAACCTGGAGATTATTTACTCGACACAAGCTCAAGCCCTTTTAACAATAAGCAGGAGAAACATAATAATTACAATTAGTAGGTTAAATAGCTGGCACTTGTGGCTAGGAACATAAAAAAGAAGAGTTTTGATACTATTTTTAAATTGATCTTCACTAATTTATTTTATACATTTTTTTCAAACTAACTCAGCATGACTATATCCTAGATTACAAATTTGACAAAATAACAACTATAGCAATGCCAAAGATTTGTAGTTAATTTTTAGCAATGCATTTGCAACCTTATTGAGATAAGGTGAATAAATTTCAAGCTTTGTTTTTTTTAAATTTTATTTATTTACTTATTTATTACTAGTGACTAGTCTTGCTATGTTGCCCAGGTGGGCCTCAAACATTCACCTCAGTCTCTTGCAAAGCTGGACTCACAGGTACATGCCACAGTACTTTTTCAATATTTTGTAAACTACTACTTAACATTTTAAAAATTTCAAACACAAAAATATACCATGCATGTAGGATGACGTGTTTTTAAGTATTTATATTTATGCACAGATTTACTCCTTACCACTGCTTTTTTTTTTTTTTTTTTGAGACAGAGTCTCACCATGTCACCATGTAGAGTGCCATGGCGTCACAGTGCACAGCAACCTCAAACTCTTAGGCTTAAGCCATTCTCCTGCCTCAGCTTCCCTAGTAGTTGGGTCTACAGGTGCCCACAACGCCCGGCTATTTTGTTGTTGTTGTTGTAGTAGCTGTCATTGTTATTTGGCAGACTCAGGCTGGGTTCGAACCCACCAGCCCTGCTGTATATGGCTGGCACCCTCACAGCTGAACTACAGGGGCCGAGCCCTTACCACTACTTTTTACATAAGCATTTACAAATACATATTTATTCTTTAATATGTTTCATTATAACTTAATATATCTGAAGATCATTAATGCCAGCACACACGTTTGCCATATTATTTTAAACACAAACTTTCAACATTTAAAATTCACTTTTAGATTACAAAATAAAAGAGAAACACACCTGTTCAGTTGTCATCTGTACTGCAGCATGTATTGGCATACTGTAGCTTGGGCCAGCTCTTCCAGAGCTCCAACCACTTTCCAAGCTGAATCCTAAAGCTATAATTTACAAAATGAAAAGAATAAAATCATCAAGTAAAATAGGTTTATCTTTAATCAGGAACTTTTAAAATTTATATAATACAGTATATTAACATAATAGTTTTAAGTTTTCTTAAAAGCTTTCCTAAATCATTCAAAAAAAACACATTATTAAAATAATTCTACATTATTTGGATAAACTCTTGTGAAACAAATAATCCTATCTGAAGTTTATCAAAAAGAATATGTAAAATCAGGATTTCATGATGTCACATTAGGGAAAATCAGGAGAGGGTAAATGTAACCTCCATGTCTTGACAATTAAGTTCATAAACTTGTCCTAGAAAAGTGCTACATACCTCACTACTGAATAACACTATGGTCACCTTTAAAGTACTCCCCTTGGGAAGCTATGCACCAATGCCAACATCTTGTCTGGCCTTCAAAACAATCTTGGAACTCTTTTTCTAGAATGACTGTCAGAGCTGTCATCATATAGTACACAAAAACACACAACATAATGATGAATGCCACTTAGCAAGACATAGCCACAAATTAACACAAACTCACAGCTGTGAGATACTGATATACCAAGGTTGTGAAATCTTACCAAGTTGTTTGTACAGGGCTGCCAATGTAAGCACATGGTGGAAAATTCACAAACTTAATTGTCAGAACTTTTGTAAGACAACAGCTCAAAGGGTCTTTCCGGGGGGAAAAAAAGTTTCAAAATTGCTGGCGTAGACTAGATTGGTGCATAGCTTCCCAAGGGGAGTACTTTGAAGGGGACCACAGTGATATTCATAAGGTATGTAGCACTTCTTCTAGGATCATTTATGAACTTAAAATGTCAGACAATGTGTAAATTTATAGTAATTTCAAAAAAAAAAAATCAGAGATTTGCTCAGATTCCGGACAAAAAGTTGTACCTTAGAGTCTTTAGTCTTTGGAAGTTGGCCAACCAAATTCAAACAGAGATGAAGTATTTCACAATCCCTGTATCTTATAACATCAAAACAATATCAGGTTAAACCCTAGACTTACTTTTTGTTGCAGGACCCAATTTAAATCCATGTTTCTTCAACTGATCTAAAACTGCTTTTCTATTTTCTTCTTTTCCCCAGAAAGTCATATGCAGGGGCATGGTAAAAGTGTTATTTGCACCAAAAGGAACTACCCTATATTTACATATAGGAGAAGAAAAAAATGAGAAATTAGAAGTGTTATGTTTTATCTCCATTTACTCTCTGTTAAATATTCTAAAGGCACCATTCAAACTTTCCATAGAAGTAAAATACGGAACTAGTTAGGCAGACTTAAAAGAGAGAAAAATAACATGGAATAAGAATTATCACAATCAGAAAAATAGGCCGGTTTGGGGGAAAAGAAGCTAAAAGAAACTGAGATGGGATGAAGCAGTTTTAAAATTCAAGGACAGCCTATAAACAAGATTGTAAGGTAAGTAAAAAAGTTAAATTGAAAAGATATAGAGTTTTGGCTAACAAGAATCACTGAGGGTAACAATTCAATCTGCTGAGAGAATGGAGAATAATTTGTAAGAATTATTGCTAATCCAGATTCACTAAAAGTTTGCTCCCAAAATCTGAAAAACTTAATGAGCTGAAAAAGAAGAAAACATAGTGAGACATTACTGAGCATTTATTTTATCTTTCAACTTCACCTAGGACAGGAATATTATAAACCTTGGTTATTTGGATACGAAGACCCTAAACATTTAAATATCTTAAATGGAGATCACAAACACTAACACCTAAATGAGAAAAGGTAACTGAGAAGAGACTGAGTTTGAAAGCAGAAAGCAAAAAGTTTGGAAGTGGGAAAGTGTTAAGCTCTAGTACTGTGGTCCACACCCCAAGGCAGCAGACCAGTAACGTGGCCTGTTAGGAACCGGGCTGCACAGCAGGAGGCAGGCAAGTGGCCAGCAAGAAGTCTCACACAGGTAATGACAGCTACTCCCCCTCACTCACATCACCGCCTGACCTCTGCCTCCTGTCAGATCAGCAACAGCGTTAGATTCTCACGGGAGTGTGAACTCCATCGTAAACTGCACATCTGAGAATCTCAGCCATGCTCTTTATGAAAATCTAATGTCTGATGACCTGAGGTAGAGCCTAGGCTGCAATGCTAGTGCTGAATAGTTGCAAATACAGGATGCGACCATCTAGTTGCAAGAAAACAAGCTCAGGGCTCCCACTGATTCTGCATTATGGTGAGTTGAATAATTATTCCATTTTAAATTACAATGTAATAAAAAGAAATAAAGTGCACAGTAAATGTAATGCACTTGAATCACCCCTAAACCATACCTCCCCAACCCCTGTGTCCATGGAAAAACCATCTTCCATGAAATCAGTCCCTGGTGCCAAAAAGGACTGCTACCCTAGGAGATTGAGAGTTCAAAAAAACAAAAAAGAAATGAGAGGGTAGAACTGGGATAGCATATGCCCTAGCTATGGAGATAGCTATTTGCTGATTTTCATTGAACTGATGTCATATGGAAATAAGGTTCTACCATCGTCAGATCTTCCATTTGTCAAGACAAAATCTTAGTAAATAAATTTTATGTTTAAGGTAACAAATTAATATATATAAAATGTAGAATATATACATATCTCAATATTGGAATTATATGAACAAATTTCTAAAACACCGTAGAGGCAAAATGAAACTCAACTACATCTCCTCACAGGCAACAGCTTGTAACTTTTGATTTTAACAAATACGTCCAAACTCCTAGACCTAGGCATCAAAAGGCTTGGAGAGATGAAGCATACTTCCTAACATTTGAATCAAAGTCTTTTTTCCTCCACAGTAACAATTCAGTAGGAAAAATGAGAGGGTAACTATTTGATGGCCAAGGTACTAGAGGCAGATTAGACGAAAATTAAAACACACACCAAAGGTAGAATGATAAAAGTTGTCAGTATACCTTCATAGGCACAAAAAAACAAGCCCTAACAAATTCAAAGATGACTATAACTCACAATTATTAAACTCTGAAAGTACATTACCCTTCAATTTGTGCTAATTTGTTGTCCATGATATAAGCCAAAGCAGCTGCAAGATCTTTCTTCAAATGGCCAACTTGATTTCCATTCACATTGTTTACTTTAATTGCATTTTTATCATAGGGGTTATCAGAATCTCGTTGTAATGCAACCATTTCATTATTATTGACCTAATAAAACATAAACACATAACATTATAAACAATAAATAGACAACACTTTATTATAATTTTATCAAGGATTTCTATTCATTTTTTAATGCTACTGCAAAACACTACATGTAAGAAAACTACATTGTCTTGGACTCATACTATAGTAATATTAAATAACATATTTCATAATAATTCTTTAATATTATTTTTCTAATCTATATTCACTAGGAAGTTAACAAATCCTTTAAATCTAAAAAATACAGTCAAATCTGGGCAGCGCCTATGGCTCAAAGGAGTAGGGTGCCAGCCCCATATGCTGGAGGTGATGGGTTCAAACCCAGCCCCAGCCAAAAACTGCAAAAAAAGAAAAACAAAAAACCATCAAATCTAAATTAGCAAGCTCATACTAACTAAAATTTTCAACATTCTAAATTCTGAAAAACAGTTAACCTTTACTGAGTGCTTACTATGTGCCAACCACTGTTCTAAGTACATTACATAGATTGACTTTTTAAATTCTCACGACTCTACTGGAAGACACTACCATTATTCCCATTGTACAAATGAAGAACCTAAAGCACAGGAAAGTTAAATAACTTGCCCAAGGTCACAAAACTAATAGGTAGCAGAGCTGAAATTGACCCTAAGCAGGCTGGTTCCTGACCCTGAATTCCCCAGGATACAAAAGGGAGGGGGCATTTGTAAGTCATGATGGAACTGGAGTAAGAAAAATATATCCAACCTTTAACTTATGCCATTCTGTATGAGAGTGACGTAATACAATGGCAAAATAAGGGCTTCCAAAAATCCTCTCCTTAATAAAAGCAACAAAACCCAGTCAAAATAGTCTGAATCATCTTTTTCAGAATCCTCTGAACTAAACAAAGGCTTGTAGAAATTTGGAGACTGTTTATTCAAGAAAAACTGATGAAATTAGGCATGGCAGTTCACACCCTATAAACCCTGCACTTTGGAAGGCGGAGGTGGGAGGTCTGCTTGAGACCAGGAATTTGAGACCAACCTAAGCAACAGAGTGAGACTCCCACCTCCAAAAAAAGGGAAAAATCAGGCCAGTAGGGTGCTGTGTGCCTGTAGTTCTTTCTAGCTACTGAGGAGGCTAAGCTAGGAAAGATCACTTGAGCTCAGGAGTTTGAGGATGCAGTGAGTCATGGGACACCACTGCCCTATAGCCCTGGCAGTAGAGCAAGACTCTGTCTCCAAAAAAAAGAAATCAGTACCCTAGTCCTATCCCCACCAATCCAGCTACACAGTTGCCTTTAAAAATAATAGCCTGCTGGGATTCTAGGTAGAGCCTGGCAGTCTCCAGAGAATGACATGGAGTTACAGCTCTTTCATTCTCAAAGAACTGTCATTTTTTTAGAACTTTTGTGGAGCTTTCCTTGAAGACCCCACTTAATAAAGCAGCTGTATTTGACCTCTGAGTTGTCAGTATAAAAAAACCTTCTCCGTTGGGCAGATGTTTGTCAAGAACAATTTTACAGGCAAGTGTTTCAACTTCACGGTTGCCTGTACAGCCAAGAATATAGTAAGTTTAGTAAGCAGACAGCCCTCAGAATGGGAGAAAATATTTGCAGGTTATGCCTCCGACAAAGCTTTAATAACTAGAATCCGCAGAGAACTCAAACGTATTAGCAAGAAAAGAACAAGTGATCCCATCTCAGGATGGGCAAAAGACTTGAAGAGATACTTCTCTAAAGAAGACAGGCGCACAGCCTACAGACACATGAAAAAATGCTCACCATCCTTAATCATCAGAGAAATGCAAATCAAAACTACATTGAGATATCACCTAACTCCAGTAAGATTAGCCCACATAACAAAATCCCAAAACCAGAGATGTTGGCGTGGATGTGGAGAAAAGGGAACACTTCTACACTGCTGGTGGGAATGCACACCAATATGTTCCTTTTGGAAGGATGTTTGGAGAGTACTTAGAGATCTAAAAATTGACCTGCTATTTGATCCTATAATTCCTTTACTAGGTATATACCCAGAAGACCAAAAATCACATTATAACAAAGACATCTGTACCAGAATGTTTATTGCAGCCCAATTCATAATTGCTAAGTCATGGAAGAAACCTAAGTGCCCATCGATCCA
>CAUYRH010079961.1:0-11526 GCA_963574655.1 Perodicticus potto | reverse complement strand
TTCAGCTCTGCTATATCCTTTCTAAATCTTTTGTATCGTTCATCTCTTATTTGATTCTGTTTTTGAGTTTCCTTTTGGTTATTATCCACTTTCTCAGCAATTTCCTTTATTGTTTTTATTATCTGTATTTTAAATTCCCCTTCTGTCATTTCAAACATTTCTTTATAGGAGGAATCTTTTGTGGTAGCTATCTCACGATCCCTAGAAGGGGTTACTCTGGCCTTGGATTTCATGTTGCCAGGATTTTTCTGCTGATTCTTCCTCATGAGTACTTTCTTGTATCTGTTTCTTTACCCTAATTTTCCTTTCACTTCTTCTTGATGTTTAAGTTACTGTAGTGCTGGTCTAAAGTTTTAATGATTCCTTCTGGTGCGAGACCAGAAGGATGAAAAAACTGAAGAGCAAGAAGGGAAAAAATATTTAAAGAAGAGAGGGGAAAAAAAAGAGAGAGAGAAATAAAAGGGGGCAAATAAAAGGAAATACTGACAAAAAGAAGAGAGGCATTGAAAGAGAGAAACAGGAGAAATATAGGTGTGTAGTAGGGTACTAGGGCCCAACCTTAATGACCCTCGTCCTCCGGGGGTGCTGGGTTGGATGATGCCCTTGAGAACAACAGCTCTTTGCCAGCCAGCTCACACACAATACCCCACCTCCATCAGGTAGAGAGGAAAGATAAAAATACTGTGACTTGAACCAAAACAAACAAGCAAAACCATTATGGGATAAAATTGGGGGGGGGGGAATAATAGGGACAAAAAAAATAGCAAAAATGAAATTCTAATTGTTGACGAAGGCAAAAATGGAAGATTGTATTTAAACTAGAATGATGGGAAAAAAAAAGAAAGAAAAAAGTGCCAAGGAAAAATGTTGAAATTAAAAAAAAAAAAAGCAATCATTTTGATCCAGTGGAGTTATTACCATGAGCAAACCTCACCCTCTCGAACTGAAAAAATTTATGGACAAGAAGTTATCATTGAAATTAAATGGTGGCAGACATGTCCAAGGATTATTGTGGAGGTTTGATACCTTTATGAATCTTGTGATAGATGAATGTGTGGAGATGGCAACTAGTGGGTAACAAAACAACATTGGAATGGTGGTAATTTGAGGAAATAGTATCATCATGTTAGAAGCCTTGGAATGAGTATAAATAATGGTTGTTCTGCAGAGAAATCCATGTCCCGTCTCCAATGAGCCTGTTTTACACCAAAATTGAGTGTTGTACATTTTCATATTCAATTTTTTTAAAATAAACTCTAATAGTCAAAACAAAAACAAAAACAAAAAACCCCCAAAACAAACAAAAAAATTACCCCACAACAAAGAAACCAGACAATATATATATCTTGCTAAGTATTGGCCAGGCAACAGGTTATCTTCTGAGGTATGAGATGTTAATCACAATGTTGATACAGCTGTATGAGATGAGGATTGGAGGCCTCTGCTGATTACTCAGACCCTACAGGTTTGGGAGCCCAAATAACTCCTCAGCCCACTCAAAAGACACTCCAAGCCATAAACCTTGGCCTAGCAGAAGCTTTCCAGGGAAAGCACTTATCCCTGGGATCTCTTCTGGCATGGCTGCCTGCTTATCCAGTGCACCAAGTCCAGTCTCCCCCAATGTCCCTGAGGGCCATGGCTGTCAATCTGCCAAACACTCTGATCTCCACACTTGCCCAGCATCTCAATCCCTGGTTTGGGCAGCTGGGTCACTAGATTACTCACCCAAGTTCTCCAACCAATCCTGGCACTGTAAACCGCAGGGGCAGCCCACAGCTGAACGATATTAGCTCCTTTCCAGCTCAGTGACTCAGTCTGGGGCCCCAGACAATATGCAAAGTCATCCACACACCAGCCCAAGATCTCCCAAGTCAGTTCAATCGCGTGTCCAAGTCCAAAAAAACCAAAACAGCCCCCAGGTAAGGCTTTTCCTGCTTGCAATCTCGCCCTTGCTGCAGTTACAGCTGCAGGCAGCCTCCAACTGAACAAACACACCCACCACTTGCCAGTTTTCCACCACTTTTGTCCTCATTGTGGGATCCAGAAGTCTCTCACTGACCTCCTATATCACCAAAGGGAAGCCTCTGGGGGAAACCCACTGGACAGAGATATCTGGGGTCTTCTCTCCCCACTCTCACTGCACCCAGCTGCACAGAAGCTGCTACTTGGCCGTCATCTTCCTCCCACTGCCTGTACATTCATTTTCTACATCTGGCTGTCCTCTCATCCTCTTTCCCTATGTTTTCCTTACTCTTTTTCTTACTCTTTTCTTTGACGTGTTGAGTTTGGGGGCCCCAGGGCTCAGCCCTAGGTGCTCTGTTACATTTTCTCTTTGACTTGGCCTAAACGCTTTTCTCTATACCAGACCACTTTTCTCATTTCATGCTGGTACATTTCAGCTCAGCTGATAAGCCCCAATTCGCAGCTTTTTCCATCTCAGTGAATGAATTGAGCCACTCTGGCCAAAACCCTGAAAAAAAGCCCATTCTTATCCTGTCTCCATCAATTCCTATTTTAGCTCCAGTAGCAAATTGTGTTGGCTTCTACTTCAGAGCTCATCCAGAATATGACTACTTCTTCTCACTTGTGCTGCCACCACCCACATCCCAGCCACTATCCTGTCTCACTTGTCTTTTCATAAGCACCTCCTCACTCATATTCCTGCTTTTGTCCTTGCCTTCACTCATTCGATGTTTTACTATAGTGGCCAAAATGTTCCTATTGAAGAATTAGCTATGTCAGTTAATTTTCTAAGCAAAACTTTACAGTGCCTCCCAATCTTATCTAAAATAACATCAGAAGTTTTTACAATGCCCAGCAGGCTGTATAAAATCTGGCCCTAATATCTCTCTGATATCACCTCCTAATATTACTTCTTGCATTCATTTTTTTCTCCAGTCCTCTACCCTTTACAGATTTTCTTCTCTTTCCCATCTCAAGTTCCCATTAATTACTGGTATTTTCCGGGATCATCTTTTGAATAAACAAATTTCATGCAGAGTTTCTTTTGTGAGAACGAACATCAGGACTATTAGTAAAAGTTGTCCTAGGAAGCAAAACTTCATGAATCCCTTCTGACTTTGGACTACATGCTATCCAAATGGCAACAATGTCCTTTATCTTGACGGCCAAAGAAATGTTAATAACTCTTAAGATGTCATATCATCAAAACTTTAAAGATTTTGACCTATGGTGAATTGGGACAGGGTAGATGTAGACGAGGATGCACTGGCCAGTGAACTAGCTTTAGCATTTTAAAGGTACAAAGTCAAAGGTAGCTATAAGAAGCTGGTTAGGGCTGGGATCACACCTGTAATTCTAGAACCCTGGGAGGCCAAGGCTGGTGGATTACTTGAACTCAAGAGTTTAAGACAAGCCTATGCAAGAGGGAGACCCAGTCTCTACTAAAAATAGAAAAGTGAGCCAGGAGTTCTGGTGGGCACCTGTGGTCCCAGCTACACCTTAGGAGGCTGACGCAGGAGGATCATTTGAGCCCAACAGTATGAGGTTGCTGTGAGCTAGGCTGCTGCTATGGCACTCTACCTTGGGCAACAGAGTGAGACTCTTTCTCAAAAAAAGGAAAAAGAAAAGAAGCTGATTGATCAATTACTGTTAACTGTTATTAAAATTCAGGAAGAAAATCATAGGCTTAGGTCAACTCCACTATGACAGTCAGAGCATAAAGGCACTCATGTTCTATAATTAGATGATAAATTGTGCTGAAAACCAAGTCCAGGATGGGATTGCGAAAGTGGCAGAACTATGAGGGTAACTAGATGCACACTCCCAAGAAACACTGTATGCCAGAGCCAGGACCCAGGCAGAGAAGGAGTAGAATCCTGAGGTCAGGAATGGGACACATGGTGGATATGCTTGAGCACCAGAATATCTAGTTCCCCTGACGCCTCTGAAAAGGCTGCCGTGGATTCCTTCTCCATGTGAGAGATTAGCAGGCCACACCATCAGCATATCATAAATGTCCTTACTTGTTGTAGATGCTTCACAACACCATATTTAGCTATGTAAGGCTTTTCTCTTTGTACTGTTCAATGAGTAACAAACAAAGTCAAGTCTCAGCATGTCCCAGGTTTCATGTCCTGTCCCTGCTACAGGAGAAAAGATATTCTTTAATTTACTAAAAGGATCTTGTTAATGTGGATGGGAGAAGCTCAGAGACTAGCTTAGGAATTTTTCCAGAGTTTGTTGAACCCCAATGGGTGGAGAGATGCTAAGAATTGATAGGGAAACTTAATTGATACTGAAGCATTCTTCCGCAACTTCGGATTTATGACCTGACAAGAATAGCTAGAACAAGTCTTGCTATACCATTGAAATGGATTATTGTGCCACTAAAATGGTGGCATATTCAAAATGAAGTGGAGATGAAAGAACTACCCTGGCAGAATATTGATGAATAAATAAAAAGGCTCAAATAACTGGCCATGTTTTAACTGATTTATTATGTAACAACAGAGGATCTACTAAATGACCATGTTCCCTGGAAAATCCCATAATTCTCCTTTCACTAGCAGCAAAAACATGCGAGGGAGGAGGGTCCTCGCATTACTGAAAAGGTCAGTGTGGGACTCTGAATGTCCAGGTAGAAGACAGTGATGGATACTGCCTGTAAATGGTCTCCGTAGTGTCAATGGGAATAATCTAATTCTAAAATAGGAAAGGCTGGTTGGTGGCACTAAACTGTTAAGGACCAGGTAAAATTAAGCAGTGTAATGTGACACAATTAATTCAGAAGACACAAATAGGTTTTATTGTATGATGATTTCTAACAGATTTTTGTGATGATATAGCATAAAACTACTGAAATTTTTCTAGTAAATAGAAAAATTATAATTTTTTTTTGAGATACAGTCTTACTTTGTCACCCTCAGTAGAGTGCTATGGCATCATAGCTCACAGCAACCTCAAAATCTTGGGCTCAAGAGATTTGCTTACCTCAGCTTCCTGAGTAGCTGGGACTACAGGCACCTACCATGACGCCTGGCTATTTTTAGAAACAAGGTCTTGCTCTGGCTCAGGCTGGTCTCAAACCCATGAGTTCAGGCAATCGACCCACCTCGGCCTCTCAAGTGCTAGGATTACAGGCATGAGCCACTGCACCTGACTAAAATTTTTATAATTCATATTGTGAAACTAATTATTTGTCCCAAAAGTATAACTATAGATAATTAGTATATCATGCAAGTATAAATATAATAATCTTAGATAAATTGCAACACATATAATCCAATAGGTATATTAAAATTATAAATGGTAAAAACAAAATTTGCAAGTTAATTTAATATCAGGTAGTTTGTTTATACAACTAAACCATCATGTGAGAGGAAAAAGGATGTATATTTATATCATAAAAAAAGTCATGTGAAAAAGTCCAACTCTCTCTAGTAAAAGCTAAAAACTAGTGTTATAAAGATATGTTATATATAATAAAGATCATCTAGAACCAACAGCTCACCTCATAAGAGACAGAAAAAACCAGAGGAATTCCTACTAAATTTAGAAACATTTTAAAAATTATGATTATTTCCTTTTTTTATATTATTCTGGAAGCTCTAGTGAAAATATAGAGGCAAATATGTATAACATATAAAAGCAGAATACTAGTTTTATTTTTATTTGGTATAGCTAATTATACTATGTTTGGAGTGGTAGAAAGATACTTGAAGATACAATCTATATGGGAAACTAATGTATCTTTGTTTTTTTTTTATGCTTAGCATTAGATTTTTTTTTTTTATTATTTTTTATTGAGTCATAGCTGTGTACAATAATTCAGTCATGGAGTACAGTGTGCGGGCTTCACATACAATCGGAGATATTTTTAACAACCTGATTGATATAACATTCATGATATTTTCTCATTTACTATGTGAAAACAATTTTGATCCGTATTTAGAAGTTTTCTCCTGACCCTTCAAATATGCACTTTTTTGTAAGCCAATGGAAACACTTCCCGCCTCATCATACCTGACCACCCTGCAGCATTTGACATTTTGACACTCCCTTCTACCAGCTGTCTTCTTCGGTTTCTCCTCACAATACCCTTACTCTGTTTTTACTGCTTTTCTGAGTATGACTTTTTCTCCTCCTGCTCCATGAATGTAGATGTTCCCCAAGTTTCCTAGCTCACTTTTCTATAGTTTCTCCAGGGGAGATACTTCTCCTCCCACTTCCAAATATATACCATTGCCACCCAAATTCTTGTCTCCAGCTTTGACCTTTTTGAGCTCTTCTTCTATATATCAGTTTGGGTTTGGGGGAAAATATTTGATCAATAAATGCCCAGAAGACAACAAAAAAAATCTCTAATAGGAAATAACACAATATCAAAGGAAGTTTTTTCCCAGGTAAGACAAATCTGGTGGAGATTTCTTGCAGTCAGGAGGCCCTTACAGAAGACAGTTAGCCATTGAAGTGCATTGTTTTGCCTGAATTGAACTCTGGGAAGAGATGTTTTCTTGAAGAAATGGGTTTATTTGGCCTCCTACAAGCAGGAGTCAGGGTGGAAAGGGAAAGTTTGTGAGCCCCACCTTAGAAAGAAATAGTGGCCTAACAACCAGCAAATCTTCCTTTTATGTCCTTAGAAGGAGTCAAACGTGGTAGACCTGGAAACTTACATGTAAGAACTTCTCATTTTGTTTAATTTCTAGATTTTTAAAATTATTTTTGTGTCACTTATCTTCCAATAATGCTTGCAAACAAAAGCTACAGCATGCAAAAAAAATTGTTCCTTGCTTTCCTTTGAAGATAACAAGGGAAGGAAGAAGGGAACAAAAGGTGTCTACTCTGGGCTGGGTTTGGGGAGAGGAGATTTTTAAGAGAAAAGGTGTAGACTGTGAGGTCGAGGCCACTGAGGGACAGGAGGGATATTTTGAAGAAACTGCTTCTAGGAAAATACAAAGGATTCATTTGTAAAGAGACTCAACGTAGGATTCAAAGCCATGCCACAGAAAAATGAGAAGGATTTGGGAATATTTAACCTAGAAAAGGGATCTCCCCTGTTTGGCGATGTTTGAAAGTTATCTTGAAGAAAAGAGCCCAGAATGTTGTATGTAGTCATGATAGAATTGGATGCATGGGACGGAAATTATGGTTGGAGATGGTGGAAGAGAAAGAGGGGAGATGGGGAGGGCAAAATTTTTGCTCTCTGAATAGTAAAGTTGTCTGAAAATGGAACATTTCCTTAGGAAGACAGTTTTCTATCCTTGACAGATGACTGCTTAGCAAGTTTTTTTAATGGGGAAATGCAAGCACAATACATTTGCACTGGATAAAATTTAGGGTATCTCCCAACCCTAAGAGTTTAAGATTCTATGAATACATTGAATGTCTAGACATCCAGGGAAAAAATCTCTCTCCTCCAAAAGCTTACCATCTGGTTATGAGTCAAAACACATATGCAATCATTAAAAATTTTTTAGTGGCACATAGGTTTTGAATGCCAAAACCAATATTTCCAGCTGTAATGGCCCAAGAAATTTATAGAAAGGAGGCTTAAAATGATTCTGGGAGCAGAATATGAGTCCTGATGGGGTCCTATGTGTTGGGAAGACAGAAAAACAAAAGAACATTCCTGGTAAGACAGCACACTAGAAGATGTGGAATAAAAACTGTTATAAGACTCAACCTTTTGTTCAGCCTTCACTAAAATTTAAAGAAAGCCATAGATCATTAGGCACAGCAATATTCTAATGAGAAAACTGGAAGGGCAAAATTTGATACCAGTGCTTTTAAGAATATTATATTAAGAGTCATATTATAACAGGTAAAGGAGAGGAATATTTCCAAATAAGTTACCTTAGGGTTACAAAGAAGAAAGAATATTAAACAAGCAGGATAAAAATTTTAAGTAAGATCCTTATTTGATTGTTTGGTGGCAGGAAATTGAGTTTCTAGCTAGTTGTTTTGTTTTGTTTTGCTTTGCTTTGGAGAAAAGAGTCTTTATTCAAAAGTGGGTGTATGTTTATAGTTACCCTCCTAAGGACTGTAATCTTTTTTAAAGATTATGAGTATTTGCTATAGAAAATTGCATCTGTTAAGCATGTTTGTTAGAGATAATTGTACTTGTTTACTTCAAATTATAAACAAAGCCACAGATCAAATATTCTCATTCATCTTGAGATAATCAAGATGTCGACCATGACCACTGATCTTGTTATAATTAACCTAAGCAGTATATATAAATAATGTGAATGTTCTTGCTAAGTCAGGGGGGAAAAATCTTTGTAGAACTTTCTGCTTACTAGGCTTTTAAGTTGCTTTTTTTCCTTTTGTTTTTTGAGATAGACTCTCACTCTGTCACCCTAGGTAGAGTGCTGTGCTGTCTACAGCAACCTCACAGGTTCTCTGACAGGTCAAAGACTTGGAGTTGGGAATGATCATATATTTTTTTTCACCTAATGCTGAATTTGGCTAGAACAGCAAATAGGTTTGGGGAAGTGTTCAGAGAGACCAACCAAGGTTAGCTGTATGAATGTTTATAGTTAATACAGTATGGAAACAAGGGTATGGTCTTAGAGTCAAACAGAAGTCATTCCTATCCTGGTGAGAGAGAAAGATTGCATTGGCGGCCTCAGTCAATGGCTGCCCTGGACTCATGCCCAACGCAGTATGACTTTGCAGCTTTTCCTGTCCCTTGAAACTAGGCTGGCCCTGTGACTTGCTTTAGCCAATAGAATATAGAGGAAGTGACAGTGCACTAGTCCTGAGCCCAGGTCTCAAACAACCTTTTACTTCTCCCTCTTTCAATCTCCTCATTCCCCTGCCCTGAGACCTTTTCTTCTATCATAAGAATAAGCCTGGACTAGGTTGCTGAAATCTCAGCGGCCCTAAGGAATACATAGGCCCAGTTGTCCCAGGTGTGGTTAGTTTAGACCAAAAACCAGCCAGCTGACTCCCAAACGTATTGAAAGAGCCAGCCATGATCAGAACCGTCTACCTGATGTAAATTACCTGTAATCTAAGCTCACTGTTTTAAGGTACTAAGTTTTGGAGTGGTTTTATTTTGTAGCAATTGTGAAATACCTTCAGGAAGTTGCTTAACTTTTCTGAGCCTTGTTTTGTTCATGTGTGCTTCAATGTCTATTATACACTACCTCTTTTAATAGTCACAAAAATCTTGTTAGGAGGGTGTCATTCTTCCCATTTTACAAACAAACTCTTACAAAGGTTAAGCGATTAGCCCAAGACGTGACAAAGTGAGTTGGCAGCCATACAACTTTCTCATAAAGGACCTCAAAGAAAGTAAACCAAGTTTATAAGGGAACTTAGTAAAGAATTTCAAAATGCAATTTGAAAAGCACAGAGGCTTATTTATATTAAACATATCTCCCGTAAGTGGAATAACTAAAATTTTCAGTGCAGAAAAGATAACTCACAGGTCTGAATTTAGTGAGGGCAGAGGTTGATTGTCTTGTTCACTTAATAGTGAATATAATTATTCCCAGTGCCTAGCAGAGTCTGCAACACATTAGTAGATATCAATTTTTTCTTTCTTTTTTGTAGAGAAAAAGTCTCTCTGTATTGCCCAGGCTGATCTCAAACGATCCTCCCACCTAGACCTCTCAAAATGCTGGAATTACAGGTGTGAGCTACCATGTCCAGCCCAGAAAATATTTTTTGAAAAACTTAATCCATGAATTAATCCTGATTGAATAAAGGTACATGGAAATCATTATCTATTCTAATGCCTTAAATTGAAAATTTAAGTGTTCAAAACTTGAATTCTCCAATGCACAGAAATAAAAACACCTTCCTTTTCTCCCACATGATCTTTCTCAAACCAATGTACAGAAAAACTTGTCCCCACATGGTTTAGACAACAGCACAGAACGGTGAGCGACTGGAGGGTAGCAGTTGGAGTCTTACCTGGAGAAGCCACCTCTTAAGTTCAAAATCATTTTAGTGTGTTGGAATTCCTCAGCACATATATCCACTTTACATTCTGTGTCCTGTCCTGCTGCCTTGGAATTGCTAACAAAGAGAACTGACACTGTGACATATGTGCACTGCTTGGTGTAGACACCAAAGCGGGAGAAACAACTGGGTCCACGGGTCTCAAATGGCATTCGTAGAGGACTCAGATTCCTGGAAAGAGTGTGTAGGAGCTGGCGTAAAAAGATCTTGGTAAGTTTCCTTCAAGGTAGGCAGCTGGATTTTGGACTTTAGTTCATGACAGAGAGGAAATAACAGAGGCAAGATATAAAGGGCAGGATTAATAGGTTCAAGAGCCAAACTTGAACTTTCTTGAATAGAGTCATAGTTGCCTTCGTTTGTGCTGCAGAACCCTTCCTCCTCTTCCTGCAGAACCATTTGCTTCTCAGCCTTCCCAACTGGATGAGCTCCCTGAAAAGCAGAGATGATGGCTTTTTTCATGCTTCCTGCCAGAGGCAGATGCTATCAACAAACTATTGGGCATTTGCTTATGTTTAGCAGACTTGGATGCAATTCAAGGATGAATATCTTTATTTTTTTATTTTTAGTTTTTTTTTACTTTAGTTTTTGAGACAGAGTCTCACTATGTCATGCTGTTTAGAATGCAGGGGCATCACAGCTCACAGCAACCTCAAACTCTTGGGCTCAAGCCACTCTCTTGCCTCAGCCTCCCAAGAAGCTGGGACTACAGGTGCTCGCCACAACACCTGGGTATTTTTTGTTGTTGTTGCAGTTGTTGTTGTTTTATTATTTATTTATCTATTTATTTTTTGAGACAGTCTTACTTTGTCACCCTCGGTAGAGTACCGTGGTGTCACATCTCACAGCAACCTCCAACTCTTGGGCTTAAGAAAGTGGTTCTCAACCTTCCTAATGCCACGGCCCTTTAATACAGTTCCTGTGGGCAACCCACAGGTTGAGAACAGCTGGTTAAGCGATTCTTTTACCTCAGCCTCCTGAGTAGCTGGGACTACAGGCGCCCGCCACAACGTCCGGCTTTTTTGTCGTTGTTGCTGCAGTTGTCATTGTTGTGTTAGCTGGCCAGGGCTGGGTTTGAATCCTCCACCCTTGGTATATGGGATTGGTGCCCTACCCACTAAGCCACAGGCACCACCCTAGTTGTTGTTTTAGTTGGCCTGGGGAGGGTTTGAGCCTGCCAGCCTTGGTGTAGGTGGTCGGAGCCCTATCCACTGACCTATGGGCGCTGCCCTGAAGGATGAATTTCTTTTTTTTTTTTTTAATACATGTATTTTATTATTCTTCATTACATAATTTCCCCCCCCCCCTCCATGGTAAGACAGAATTGATTTACAGAAAAGAATACAGAAAACACCAAAGCTCTTGGTAGAGGGAGAGATTTCAAGTGGGGAGAGAGAAGCTCTCTCTGTTCCTCTCCTGGTCTTCCCCGTCTCCTCCTCTAGACCTCTAACCTCAGGGTATATATAGGTGTATGGGTTCCTTGGCCAGGAAACGAATGAATACAGTCCCTTCCACCGGGGGCAAGGTGAATGAGTGTATCAATGAATGGACACAGTCCATCCATGGAATTCAGGCCTAGGAAATTCACAAGAAACT
>CAUYRH010079960.1:0-43664 GCA_963574655.1 Perodicticus potto | reverse complement strand
GAAAGTTTCATTTGAGAAGTCTGCAGTCACCCTGATAGATTTGCCCCTGTAGGTCAACTGGCGCTTACTCCTGGCAGCTTGAAGAATCTTTTCTTTTGTCTTGACTTTGGACAGGTTCATCACTATGTGTCTTGGGGAAGCTCAGTTAGATTTGAGGTGACCTGGTATCCGATATCCCTCTGAAAGGAGAGTGGCAGAATCTTCGGTGATATTTGGGAAATTTTCATTTATAATATTCTTTAGTATGGCTTCCATTTCCCTGGGGCATTCTTCTTTCCCTTCTGGGATACCTATAACTCGTATGTTTGAATTCTTCATAGAGTCCGATAATTCTGTCAGCAAACATTCTGCTTTCTCTCTCTTCTCTTCTGCCTCTTTAACTATCTGAGTATCTCAAGAGCTTTGTCCTCTATCTCTGAGATTCTTTCTTCTGCATGGTCTAATCTGTTATTTATACTTTCTACTGTATCTTTAAGTTCCCTAATTGACTGCTTCATTTCCCTCAGCTCTGCTTTACCCTTTTTATATTCTTCATAGCATTCATCTCTTAATTGATTCTGTTTTTGGATTTCCTTTTCCATTTTATCAACAGTTTCCTTCATTGTTTCCTTCATTTCCTTGATTGTTTTCATCATCTGTATTCTAAATTCCCTTTCTGTCATTTCTAACATTTCCTTATAAGTGGAATTCTCTGCAGTAGCTATCTCACAGTCTTTTGTGGGGGTTTCTCTGGACTGGTTTTTCATGATGCCAGGAGTTTTCTGCTGATTCGTCCTCATGAGCGATTTCTTTTATCTGTTTCCATGCCCTAATTTTCCTTTCACTTCCTCCTGATCTTTAAGTTGCTGTGCCTCTGGACTAGGGTTTCAAAGAGTTCCTTTGGTATAGGACCAGAAGGATGAGAAGATTGGAGAGCAAGAAGGGAAAAAAGAAAGAAAGAAAAAAATAAGAAAAGACAAAGGAGAAAGGAAAGGGGGTGGGTAGAAGCAATTATTGACAAAAAGAAGAGAGGCGCAGAAAGATGGGGTGTGGGAGCAATTTAGGTGCACAGTAGGGTACTTTGACCCAACTTTAATAACCCCCAACCTCGGAGGGTGCCAGGTTGGGTGGTTAGGTCAGCAGCTCTTTGACAGCCTGTTTGGACACAGTACTCCACCTCCACCAAGTAGAGATGAAAGACAAAAATGCCATAAATCAAACCAAAACAAGCAAACTGAAAACTTTACAGGATAAAATTGGGGGAAAAAATCAATTAATAAGGGTAGAAACACTAGCAAAAATGAAGTTCTAATTGTTGAAAAAGGCAACAATGGAAAATTATATTTAAACTAGAAAAAATGAAAAAATAAAAGAAAAATCTTTAAGGAAAATGTTGAAATTTAAAAAAAAAGTAACAAAAACAAACAAATAAACATAAAACCCAAAACAACACAAAACAAAACAAAACAAAAAAAACAAAGCAGTATATATATCTTGCTAAATATTGTCTGGGCAAGGGGTGGTCTTTTAGGGTATGATATATTAATCACAATGTTGATACGGCTGTACAAAATGGAGACTGGAGGCCTCTAATGATTTCTCAAACCCCACAGGGTGGAGAGCCTAAATCCTCCTCAGCCTGCTTAGAAGGCACTTTAAATTGCTAACTTCGGCTAAGCAGAAGCTTTCCCAGGAAAGCACTTGTCACTGGGATTACTCCTTAAGTGGCTATCCACTTACCCAGTGTTCTAAAACCTGTCTCATCCTATGCCCCTGAGGGCTAGGGCTGCAAGGTGTCTCATCCCCACCTTTAGGTTGCTCAGTCACTAGATTATTTGCTCCCACTAGATGCTTGTTCTGCAACCCTGAGGGAGAAGCTTGCCAGGGCAGTTCTCCCACAATGGCTCCACACAGACCACAACCAAATATTGGTAGCTCCGTCTGACTTGGTGGTTCAGTCTGGGGCCCTAGACAACACTCAAAGACCTCCGCACTCTTGCCCAAGTTCTCCCAAGGTAGTTCAACTGAGTTCCAAGTCCAAAAAAACAGCTCACAGGTAAGGCCTTTCCAGTGTCCAATCTCACTGCTGCTGTACCTACAGCTGCCGGCAGGATTAGACCGAATGAACACATGCAACCACTTGCCAGATCTCCACTGCTTTTACCTTCCTCAGGGGGTCCAGAAGTCTCATGCTGTCTCCCTGTGTCCCAAAAGGGATGTTTCTGGGCAGATCCTGCCAGCCAGAGATGCCTGAAGTCTTCTCTCCTCAGGCTCACCATGCCCAGTTGCAAGGAAGCTGTTATTTGGCCGCCATCTTGCTCCTTCTCCAGGAAGGATAACAATTTTAAACTTATGCACCTTATGACACTGGAAAGGCAGAGAAAATCGAACCTAAATTAAGCAGAAGGAGGAAAAAAAATTGCAAAGATGGTTTTCGAGAGAGAGCACACACGCAAGCTAAAATGCATCATATTAGCCAGGGATCTTCAGAGAAGCAGAACTAATAGAACAGTAGATCAGTAGACAAACAGATAAATCAATTGATACAAATATAGAGATACACAGTTACATCTATATCTCCATCTCGCTCTCTCTTTATCTATCTATCCATCCATCCATCTATCTAAAAAGATTTATTTTAAGGAATGGGTTCACATAAGTGCCAGAGTTGGCATTTCTGAAAACCCTAGGGCAAGCCAATGAATGGTTTTGAGGAAAATTTTTTTCTAGGAAACCTCAGTCTTTGCTCTTAAAGCTTCATCTGATTTGATGAAGTTGACCTACATCTCAAGCCGGAAACCTTATTTTACTTAAGATTAGAATCTCTTTTAGGTAAGGTCAACTAGTTCTAACAGCAACACCTAGACGAAAGAACTGGGCACCATAAGCCAGGCCCAGCTGACACTTAAAATCAACCATCACTTAGGTATTGTATGGGTTCTATAAAGGAAGCTGAAGACAGGGGAATAATATGAAAGGAATATGAGAAATCCTTCACCCTTCCTCCATAATTAAAGAGTGACAAGATTCAGGGAAGTCAGTCAAACTATGTGGTAACCCTTCTAGTCACTTTGATTGGGGACATGGAAAGGAACAGATCTGAGGTAAAATTGAGTTTTAGGGCTCGGCACCCATAGCACAGTGATTACAGCACCAGCCACATATACGGAGGCTGGTGGGTTTGAACCTGGCCCAGGCCAGCTGAACAACAATGACAACTACAACAGAAAAAATTAGCCAGACATTGTGGCAGGTACCTGTAGTCCCAGCTACTTGGGAGGCTGAGGCAAGAGAATTTCTTAAGCCCAAGAGTTGGAGGTTGCTGTGAGCTGTGATGCCACTGCACTCTACCAAGAGTGACATAGTAAGACTCTGTCTCAAAAAAAAAAAAAATTAAGGTTTGGCTATAGGAAATACTCAGCCAAGAACTGTGGGTCCAGGCAACCAATCTTTTCATTTTTATCAATCTCAAAGAAAGTTTCTCTTTCTTGTAGTTATACCTCTGTGAGAATTCTCTGGGGTGTATCAAGGGCCTCTGACCAAGGCTATCCTCCCTGAGTCTCAGCATTGCTGTGCCTGAACCCTGATCCACACACATTAATCACTTCAGTGAGGTAAAGCCAGGCATTGTGGTCAAATCAACGGTCAATCAACTTCAAAATATTACAGCAACGCATTGGATGGAGTTGATGATATTTTGGTGAGTAAATCTACTTGACTTGTTCATTTTGGAGAAAAGTTTGAGATATGCTCAGTCTTAGTCATGGGCTGCTGAGGGTGTTTTCCTTTGAAACTACTCCTCATAGGGGACACCCTATTTCCAAAACTGCAGGAGACATGGGCTAAGTGACACCAGTCCCTGAATAAATTGCTGCATTGATTTTACTACGAGTAAAATATTATAAATTCAAGTAACCTCTTCAGAACATTGAAGGCACAGGAAGTGAATCATAAAGGGCAGCCCCTGAATGTTGGAAAAAAATATTTTTTAAAAAACCTCACTAATTAGCAGGAAGGTAAACTTGAAAAAATCTGAGTTAATATTATTTTGAAAAGAAATATTATTTATGACTTTCAAATTCTTAAGTACAATGACTTCAAAGTATTGCTTAATCTGATTCTTCTGCAAATGTGTTATTTTTTTAAAAATCCATGAGGATAAAGTGACATCATGTGTATGGAGAGGAAAGCTGCTATGGAAAGTGATATATGGCAATTTCATTGCTTCATGTTTTGCTGATGTTTGTTTCCTAATTAGCAAAAGAATGACTAGGACGTTTCTCTACTAAAGCAAATATGAACATTTTAAAGTGAGTGTCATATTATTCTCTCTCCTTTATATATATTAGACTATACTTCATAATTTAAGATTAACTTAAAATTTAAATTTAATTTCCCTCATGAGAAGGACAGCTTGCTGTTCTTGAACTCTGGGGTCCTTCCCTCCCAGGGAGCACTTGATACAATTTTTAGTCTCATAAGGACAAAACTCATCCTGTAAACATCCCCCTTAGTTGAAGGCTGTCCTAAGGCAAGTGGCCCTACTCTAAAGGGGTCTTTTCTAAAAGGTGAAAGTCCACCAGGGAAAGGGGAAAAGCAAGGGGCATTTGCTTATTGCACGATTAATAATCTCACTTGCACCCAGGGACCCAACCCTAGCAGAATCTCATCAGATGGCAATGGTTACATGAACTCTATGGATCTGGAAATGAAGG
Source organism: Perodicticus potto (assembly GCA_963574655.1). Taxonomy (NCBI): domain Eukaryota; kingdom Metazoa; phylum Chordata; class Mammalia; order Primates; family Lorisidae; genus Perodicticus; species Perodicticus potto. Next base: position 38,970 of record CAUYRH010079960.1, on the reverse strand, counting down.
TACTCAGTACCCTAAGAGCCACAACCAGAACTTCTTAACCAAGCCTCCAAAGCAAGCACTACTCCAAGCCCCTCAGTGATGACCAAATTCGGGGAAGTAACACACTACAGTAACATTGTGTGGCAGAGGGAACAATAGTCAGGCTATGACAAATGGGTGACCCAGACATGTAAACTATCAATTCTGATACAATCCCAGGGAAGGAATGGAAACCAGAAATTTTAAGAAGCTGTTGTTAGACTTCGTAACACTTTGGAAATGACAGGCATCCTTGAAGGATTTGTTTTAATTTAGAAACAAGCAATCAACATTTTGACACCTGAATATTGTGTGTTGTTTCATACCTGCACCACCTATAGAGGACTTCAATGTGTTTGCAAGCAGTTGCTTTCTCCCATAGTGATCAGTTGCTATGACAACCTTTTTCATCTACTATTAACCAGGTAGTTGTGTGTTTAGATTTCACCAATTTTTCCACTAATGTCATTTTTTCTTTGCCAGGATCCAGATTTATAATTAGTTGTCCTGCATCTTTAGTTTCCTCCAATTCATGACATTTCCTTAGTCTTTGTCTTTTATGACATTGACATTGAAAAATATTGCTCAGTTATTTTATAGAATGCCCCTCAATTTCAATTTGTCTGATTATTCTCTCATGATTAGATGAAACTTATCTCTTTTTTATGATAAAATACCACAAAGTTGATGTTTCATGCTTCTCTTTGGATCATGTCAGGAAATGTACAATGTCCGTATATATCTTATTATTGGTATTATTGGTCACGTTAAGCACAAATTTGGTTGAGGGGCATGTATCTGCTAAGTTTCTTGACAATAAAGTAATGATTTTTCCCTCTGTAATGAATAAATATCTTGGGGAAGATATTTTGAAGATATACAAATATTCTGTTCCTCCCTAAACATTTACTTATTAAGAATCCATTAATGATTCTTACCTGTAATAATTATTACTCCCATCGACCCATGAATGGATTAATAAACTGTGATATATGTATACCAAGGAATACTATTCAGTGATAAAAAAAGACGGTGACTTTACATCTTTTGCATTAACCTGGCTGGAGTTAAAGAACATTCTACTTGGTGAAATATCAGAAGAATGCAAAAGCAAGTATCCCATGTACTCAATACTAACGTGAAACCCGTAGATAAACAACTACACACCCACATGAGAGCAAAGCACAATTAAATTCAAGCAGGGGGTGGGGGGAAAAGAGAAAGGAGGGAGGGAGCTTGGTAAGCTCTCATCTAATAGAAAAGCTTCACATTTTTTAAAAGCAGAGGAATTCTATTGATTTACAATTTGCCTAGAACTTATTTTTGTCTAGCTAGACTCTAAAGAAGGGGATGTGTTGAAAGAGAAGTCCTGCTAGAGAGGTCTGGGGCCATTGACTGACCCTTCCCTTTCTACCTCAACTGAATGTGAAAATAAAACAGCCTCCAAGCACCTGCCATCCTTATTAGAACCCTGCACTGCCAGTTTCATACCACACGATGAAATGGAGAAAACGGATTAACTGAAGGCTTTGTACCCTCTGAGTCATTAAATTCTGAGTTAAAAAGAAATATAAACAATTGATTATCACAAAAACCAAACTACTTTTTTTTTCTTTTCAGGGTTGGGAATGTGGGAAGCGAGTGCTTCATGTGCCGACAGGTCTTGAAGGCCTTGGAGCTGGGAATGGGGTGCTTTTGGGGATCCTCTTTTCATCCCCTAGATGGCAGCAACATGCTTCAGTGCCTAACTGGTACATTGCTCTGTTGCTTTGCCAACTTCTCTTTAAGGGTGAATGCCAAAAAATCAGCACTGGGGGGCTGATTAGTTCTTTGTGGTGGGGGCTGTGCATTTCAGGGCATTTAGCAGCTCCCCTGGCCTTTACCCACTATTACCCCCACCCCAGTTGTGACAACCAAACGTGTCCTCAGAGATTGCCACTTGTTCCCCGGGGGGCAAAGTCAGTGCTAGCAGAACCACTGAATTCAGTGGTGACTACCCTGGGTGACTACTGATCTGATTTTGTAAGGATGGATAAAGTAAAACATACCTACATAAAATTTAAATATATTTTATTTTCTTGTTTGTTTGCTTGGGAGTACTTTTTCTTGAGAAGAAAAAATGATGTAGAAGAGACAACTGAAGGCATGTGTAAAGATGTCACACATCTCAGCCCTGAATGGGAAGACCGAGGTTTTCAAACTATAGCTTTCTCTTAAGCATGACTGCATGGATCTGTTAGTTTGTATTCCTCCTTTTTTTTTTTTGTATTCCTTTTGATTTTAACTAGCTTGGGTGAATATGAATGATGAGAAGAAGAAGGACCCTAAGGGGCAGTACTTGAAAATCTTTCTGAGTAGATGAAAAACGCTCAGAGAATTATAGAAAGATTTTAGAGGCCACTTGGTCCCACTCCTGAGTCTTAAATCGGGGGTGCTGTAGCTCTTGTACCAGGAAGAGGTGGTGCACCCTCTTTTTGGTGAGCAAGGTGAAAGCCAATGAGGGTAAAGGGAGAGATTTGGTTCTTTGCAAACAAAGAAAACAAAAGCCAGCCCCCACCCCCAGAATCCCATAATAAGGAGCAGGTGGACTGGAGGTACTATCAGAACAGGATTTCTGAATTAGATGCACCTGAGAGGGTGAGGGCCCGCACTCCACCTTCCATGAAGCAAGAACTTGTCTTTATTTGTTCCAAATGCCCCCTACACTCTGAGAGCATTTCCGTGAGGTGAGCAGGAGAAGGAAATAGGCAGGAGGCCATGAGCCAGATGTGAACAAATTTGCTAGGTGAGCTAGCTCCCTGACCCCTGCCTTTCTGGGATTGCCTTCAGTTTTAGAGAAAGGAGATAATCAGGCTTGGACGTGTATCCAGAGAACCCCATCAGCTGGGAATGGGCCACGCTCCCACCTTTGGAATAGATATGATTTCCAAAGTAGAAAGGATGCTTTTTGTTATTGTTGAAGAAAGACACAGGGTAGAAAATGGGGTTCAAATAGAATCATTTGAATTATCAGCCTGTGATCCTGAACAGTTGTGATGGAATCACAGAATGAGGCGCATGGCAGGCAGGGTTAATAGTGAGTGAGCCTGGAGGAAAGAGGGGTCATGTGGGCAGGGCGGAGAGAGAGGCCCATTCAGATACGCGGGATTCATCCGTGCTCTGAAGGCAGCCACATTTTATTTGAATTTTTCTACACTGCGGGATCAAGCTCTGTCAAGAACCTCTGTGTCTCTGGGGATTGAGATATTGACTACATCCCCTGTGTCCCCTTAGGATTTCCATCAAGGCAAAATTTGACACCTCCATAAGCAGTTCCACAGCCCCGAGAGAGTCCCTGGATCTGAGGAGCCCCCAGCTGCCGTCTGACTTTGTAGTCTCCACCTGAGACGTTCAGAGCCTGGCAAGGAGCCCCTCGGTGATCTCTGCACTGCAGCGCAGGCCACAAAACACCGTGGGCTCCCTGGAGGCCAAAGAGGTGAGAGCAAGGAAGGTGAACAGCAAACTGGAGGCGGCGCTAGGGATGAAACTTGATTCTCTAATTCTTGTTCCAAAACTCAAGCAGCCTGGCTTTGCTAGGGCCAGCCTGGTTCTGTTCATAGGAGCTGTCATGTGATTTCTGGTCATTTATATGCCATGTGCTAACTGTTCACGATTCCTGTGCAATTTTGCTTATAACATGGGAATTAAGGGAAGCAAAACAAGAGGCCCTTATGATTTTCTCTGCTGTCATCAGTAGATGAAATTGGCTGGGCCAAGGATGAGCTTTCTCTTTCTGGATTTAGTGGAATTTCCTTTTTTGTTGTTGCGTGAACATTTTTAGGAAGAAACTGTCAATGTGCAAGGTAAGTGCAGAAGGCCCATATGTAGTATTTATACATATACATAATGCATATTTTCAGAATATTGCATTTATCCATCTATTTTGGCAGGGGGATGGGTTAGAGCAGTTGTTCTCAACCTATTGGTTCCAACCCCTTTGGGGGTTGGGTGACCCTGTCACAGGGGTCAGCTAAGACCATCGGGAAACACATATTTTTGAAAAACACGTATTTTTTGCACACATGAAGTAGCAACGAAAATAATTTTATCATTGGGGGTCACCACAACATGGGGAACTGTATTAAAGGGTCGTGGCATTAGGAAGGTTGAGAACCACTGGGTTAGAGTCAATAGATTAATCATTTAGTCAACAAATCTTTGAATAGATACAAATCAGCTGTCATTGCTAGAGCTGCCCCTAGCCCACTCTGAACCTTTGTGCAAGGTGTAGAAAGAGGATCCCCTGGGCAGAGAGAGCCACATGACTTCAGTCTTCCATTCTCTTGGTTGTGTGCCTTTGTGTAGAGCACACATTGTACAACTGTCCATGGCTATATATTGAGGGAGAGGATGGGCCATACATTATGTCATTAGATTGGAAAGTTTTCCAAAAAATTAACTCTTAAGCAGAATTTGAAGGAGAAGGCTGTCTTTTGGGGACATGGGAGACAGAAGGCAGTAAGTTGTTTATTTTAGGAAAAAACTATAAAGATCTCTTGGGTCCTTGCCCCTAAAGTCTTTACCTCTACAGTTGGGCTAACAGAGCTTCCTCGGGGGTGTAGGAAAAACCCTGGCGGTAGGGAGAGGAAAATAAGGAGCTAAGGACTTAGCACTGAATGAATCTCATCTTTCAGTTTCATGGTGCTACCAGTATAGGTCTTTGGGTTCTTAGTGATGGGATTTTGTGTGTGGTTTTCACTCCTTACTTCCCCTCTCCCTGGGTCCTACCTGAACCTGTGATGAGGGCCTGACCTTGTGCTGCCTCTTCCTGATGCCATAGGCTGCTCTGACTTCCTGGCAGCCACATACAATGTGGACTTCTGACCATTAATTATCCTATCTTGTTTGGGGGACTCCTGGATCAAGGGCTGATTTTGGACCTATGAATACTACATATGCTTTTCTGTTTTTTATATCATGGATTTAATTCCTGGTTTTTTTTACTAATCTTTAGAACAATTTAGAATTTGCCAGGGAGATCTATAAATTTTGGATGCCTCAGGTACACTCCTTTCAAAGAACATGAGAATTTCTGGGGTGGCACAGGCACCGGTATTTTTAAACCTTCATAGGCTATTCCAACTGGCAGGCATGATTGAGGACACTGTTTCAGATTCATACTCGTCCACCCTTTGAATAGCAGCTTTTCTCGCTTTTCCACATTGTGGTGCTCACTGAGCCTCGTGAGTCTGATGGCAGCCCTGGTTCCGGTTTTCCCTGGCCAGCCTGATCACCACCAGACAAGCTTAGATTATGATCATGTTTTGGAGCCAGAAGGCTGAGAGGGATATCTGGAGACTAAAAGTCAGTCTTTTGTGGTTTCCTTATTCTGTAATTCTAATAAACATAGTCCATTAGCCTGGCTTGCTCAGGAAAGAATGTCCTTTGTAGGCAGTTCTAAACATATGAACAGGTTATGTTCCAAAATCTGTTTGCATTCATTTATTATGGGAACTAGATTCCCATAATAAAAAAGTTCCAAAGGAAAGTGACAGGTCTTAATAGTCTACTGAATCTTTAAAAAGATGATCTTTAAAACTAATGGAGCCAAGGAATCAGTCACTGTTTATGATTAGGTTGAAACATATAAAATGGACATTTTTGTATGTCAAAAATAGTTGAATATTGATAGCACTTTATGGGCTCAATCTATACTATGTTTGTTTTAGGCACAGGAAAGAACATCTAGGGACTAGATAGGCATGTTCAAAACAGTTTACAATTATCCGGATTCTAAGAGGACCATCCATCCCCTTTCTCCACACTCTTGTGCCCCCTTCAGTCTCTTCGTTTCTAGCCAGGTAAAATGTAGGCCGTGACCACGGGCCTTTGGTGGAGCAAGTATACAAATGAAGTTAATGAGGTGGCCTTTAGCAGGTGTGGACTTCCATGGATTCTGATGGTGAAGGGGGGTGGGGCAGGAGATTCAAGGTGAGGAGGGAGGTAGGGATGTGATGTCACCAGGCTCCAGGTGAGCAGACATTCTCTGAGGCCTTGGAGGGAGTGTGTGGAAAGCCTTACCCTGATCTTTCTTTGAATTTGCCTCCTGGGGTTGGGGAGAGGAATGGCTCAGATGCTGTCAGAAGCAGGGCCGATTATAGGCATGTGTTGGAGAGGAGCATCAGTGTCATACCCATGGGCCGCAGGACAGCTGAGCCTGTGGAGGTGAGGCCAGTGAAAGTGATCTGCCTTGCCCTGACAAGTGACGAGCGTGTTCCATGGGTGAGTCAAAGCTCACATGCCTTGCTTTGTATGCATTGTCTTACAATAGGGACTGTACGTTTGTAGACAATGAATGGAGCACTTTGTGAGTCATGGAGCTGCAGAAGTCCTTTTCCTTACTAATGCGGGAAAGGACATTCCGTTTGCAGACTTCAGGATAAATGCCTGGCACATAGTAGGTACGTGGTAAGGGTTGCCTGGGAACCAAACAGTGCCGAATAGTTTTTCTGTCCTCTACGGAAATCTCAAAGATCGTGTGTGTGATTCCTCTGGTGAGAAATGTAACAGTTCTCAAAAAATTTTTCACACATTTGTATTGCTTAGGAAACTGACTACTTTAGGAGAAGGCTGTACGTTCATCTACTTTATGTCAATGTTAATCGTGTATTTTTTATAGGAAAATGACCTTTTCATTGGTGCTTATTCTGTCTCTAATCACCCAAGTTTCTATATTGACTTACATAAATTAAAATCTTATTTGTGTCCAGCATTCATCCAATGAAATGGTTTGTGAATTGAGCTGCTCCAAATGAATTCCAGGTCAGTAAGGGGAAATCTCTGTGCCCTGCTGGAGTTTGGCTGTCTGGGAACAACTGTAGATTATAGTACATTTAGAACAGATGAGAATGGGAATAGAATAGAAAGAATAATGATTTGATTGCTTGGACTGTAAAGATTGTGGGAGCTCTCTTTCCCCCTCCTTAGTTAAGCATTAGTAAATGAAAAAAAATTGGAGACTATATAGAAGCTTTTACAATGGTCTGGGTCACATCCTTTGAAAGGAATGAATGATTACAGATTCTATGGTTTCTGAAAAATAGTCTGATCTCTTAGCTTTTGGAAGTGATTTTTATAATGCATTTTCCTTCACCATGACATCTTAATGCCATATGTTGCCTGTTTTCATGCGTTGAGGTCAATTCTGCATCACTTTATGCAATTATGTAAAGTATAGGAAAGTAATGTTGCTGTTAGCCGTTGTTGAAATCCTTCCAGGGACAGCGTCTCACTGCAGACTAGTAACACTATATTGTTCCTTAAATTGCTTAACGCGTTTTAGAAGGAAAAGTTTGCAACCATCTTTTATGCATGGTTTCTAATATACCTCTTTCAAAGGTTTATTTTTAAGATAGTCTGGAGTAGTGTTTGATGTTTTTTATACAAATCTGTGAAAATTGCTCATTGGCTATTTCCAGACTGGAGCCAATGTGACTCTGTGCTATTTCTGCATAGTAGCCCCAGCAAAACACAGATGTGCTCTCTTACCTATGCTGTGCTAGTCTCGTGGAGCCTTCTGCTCCAGACCCAGACAAGAAGAGTTACATCAAGTTTTCTCATCATCTTTCTTCGTGGTATGTTGCTCACACAGCAATAGACACAGACCAAACCCAGGCTCCTGGAGGAATTGACATCACACAGCGTTGCCATCTCACGTTTGGGTACCCAGGGCTGAGATGGGGGCTGGGAGAAGCCAGAGATGAGAAGCGCTTTCTAGAGCCAAATTACATTATACTCGTTTTCAGAGGAACATACTTAAAATATTCTTTCCACAGTGGGTACATAGGTCGTATATGGACCGTTCAAAGAATAGAGTGTTTAGGCAAAAAGGCGGAGAGGCAGCGTTTAAAAAAGAGAAGTGATTTTAGCCATAATTAGTGAAGTGGTATTGAAGGGATAAAATTTCAGCTTGAAGAACTATAAACCGAATGAACTTTAGGTAAATTTATAGGCAGATAACGAAAGATAAAGGCCACATTCACAAGGTCAGCAGAGCAGAGCGGAAGATTCAGTTGTCCAATTCACACACATTTCCTGAGTGTCTGCTGTGTTCCAAGAACTGGAATGTCATGTGGATGGAGGATGGCCCTATGGTACGCCCACCTTAGAGGTTGGGGGCAGCCCCCAAAGGAGACTGGGACACAATCACCAATGTTCCAGCCTCAGGGCCCCAGCACACAGGTGGAGTGCTTCAAGAGTGAGGGTGTTGTCAACTCTGTCCAATGCTCCTGAGGGGAAAAGCAAGATGGTAGTAGAGACTGATCATTCATTAATTTTGGCCAGATGGTTGGAGATAAATTGATCTATTGTCACCTGTCTATCACACAGACATACATAAACTGAGTAATATTATTAGGGCACCTGATTCTAGAGCTCCTTTATCATAGCTTTTGCAGATCTTTAAAAAACCTGTTAGTTTGTGGGTTGATCATGTATTAGTTTTTGAGAATAATTCATATTGCATTTGCATATTCATAGGGGAACCTTGTATCTCATATTTCTTTTTTTTTAGAGACAGAGTCTCACTTTATTGCCCTCGATAGAGTGCTGTGGTGTCACAGTTCACAGCAACCTCCAACTCCTGGGCTTAGGGAATTCTCTTTCCTCAGCCTCCTACGTAGCTGGGACTACAGGCGCCCGCCACAACACCCGGCTGTTTTTTGTTGCAGTTTGGCTGGGGCTGGGTTCGAATCCACCACCTTTGGTACAAGGGGCTGGCGCCCTGCTCACTGAGCCACGGGCACTGCCCATATCTCATATTTCTTAAAATGTCAAAGGCATTAGGGAGAAAGTATAACACAAAAGTTTATTAAACTTTTATTGCAATACTTAAATAAGAATGAGTGACTATTCTTTCACTTATTTTGATCTTTTTCAATTAACATCCATAGCATTCATAGGGCGTTATGAGTAATTCTTTTTCCTGTTGGAACTCTACTGTCATAACTCTATTCAGAATCAGGATCGTCTTAGAATCTCGGACCTAACAGGTTTGAAATACAGAGGGATCTTAATATCTGAAACAGAAAAGCCATTTGCAATAATAAAAAGTGCACTAGTTTCAAAGTTGGAAAAGCGCTGGGTGTGAGTCCGAGCTCCACAGTGTCCTACCTGAGCTGCTGTGAGTTTGTGGCATCTCAGTTTTCTAATCCATAAAGTGGGGATGAATCACACTTACATGCTTGTGCAAGGATCTAGCAAGGTAATGTGTGTAATGCTCATGGTGCTTCCCGACAGGATGAGGAATTGACATCGTGCTGTCTGCCCTTTCTCATCATGCCCAAAGCCTCACGGGTAGTGTAGCCCAGCCAGGACCAGGCCTCCTGACTTATTTCCAAACTTGTCCCTTTCCAGTAATCCAGTGTTTTTCAGTCTTTTAAAATCACAGCACACTTGAAGCTATAGTTAAACGTTCACGCTTAAATTATGTTAATGAAAAAAAGAGTGAAAAAAAGAGTATACTAACTGTGGTTTGAACTTCTTTTAAAAATAATTTCATTGTTGATCTTTAAAAATGTTCACAGCGCACCTAACATCTTCTCACGGCTTACCAGTGTGCCAAGACATTGAAAATCCCTGCAATACTCGGTGGTTTTGTGCATTTCTCCAGCGGGCCATCACACTCATACTTGGAGGTGAAGGAAGTCTTTGTGCCCCACAGGCCTTGGGTCTGCAGGCGTGGTCACCGGGACACTCACATGGGAGTTGGGTGTAACACAGAAACAAGCCAAGACAATCAGAAAGAGGCTGCCCGCTCCTTCAAGGAGCCCTCACAAAATACGTCAGTGCTCCCTTGTGTAGGGAAATTTAAGTGAGAATTCATCCGTGACATTCACATGATTCCAAAATTACTGATCTTCCAAAGTCCTGGGGGTCACAGGCCAGCTTTTTTGGATGGCTGTTCACAAAGGAAAACAATTTCTTCTTGCCAGATACAAGAACTGATGGAATTCATGAAGGCTGACAGCGCTCCCCTGTCTTCCGGCCAGCATAGGCTACCTGTGCGTATTTTTAAGTCCTGCACTTTGTGTGCTCCTATCTGTACATTTTTGAGTATATATTTTGTTTCTTTCTTCCTCTTGCCTCCAGCCACTGGAAATCACCTTGCAGTGTCTTTGATACTTATGTAATGCACTCAGCCTCAGAAGCTAGTTGTATTCTGACAGTTTTTGGAGAAGCCCTCCATCCTCAGGACAATGGGTAACTGTTTAATCTAAAGAATAAAGCTACGCAAAATTTGACAGGAAGACCACCACCTACCATCAAGGCTGGCCATTCTTTTAAAATTTATACTGACTTATAGGCAGGTCTTTTCTGTCATCTCTGGTCTTAGGGCTAATAGTGGCAGAAATAAAACTTATACAACCCAGATCAGATCATTTAGCAAAATACATCTAGCACCATCAGTACTAGTAGGAAGCAACATAGACAACATGTACTTCTGAGCCACCTGCCTCTTGTGCAGGCTGATGGTCAGCTGTCCACTGAGGTGAAGAATCTGTGAGGTCCAATGTCCTCTAGATAAAGGATTTCTCCTTTTCCCACCAAAAGTATTGTGTCATGTCAGAAATAGCTCCTGTAAATCGATAACTGATGCTCAGTAAACCTAGAGGCTAATGCTGAAATTAGAGAGTGTGAAGTCTTGCTCAGTGCCTGTTCCCACCATGGCAAATGCTGGGTGCATTATGGTGTTATGCAAAGAGCATGCACAATGGGAGCAGACGGAGTCAAGTTCAAGTTGTGACTCTTCCCTCAGCAGCTAGCTGTGTGTTCTTGGGCAGGAAAGTTGGTCTCTGTGTCTCAACCGCCTCATCTGTTGAATGGTGGCAAATTCAGCCTCTGCTGGGTTTTGCCTCGGCTGCATTGTCAGCTGAAGGCTGGTTTACATGTTCAAGTTTGCCTCATTCTCTTCAACTGTCAGCTGCGAGCAAAACCAGGCATGTAGTCTGGATGGTGCTGTGCCTGTATCCGTTCATTTGTACCTGAGAACTGGACGCTCGTGTCTCCCTCCAAGCTGGACGAAGGTGCACTGCTGATATTGAGCTGAAGTCACGCTGACTTGGGTCTGCCAGGTAGAGAGCCCCCCATGGCATCACCGGGCTCCACAGCTGAGAACTGATTTTTCCCAGGACAAACTGACAGTTGCGGGACTATTAGGAACATTTCTTCCTTAGATGTCTAGCATTGATTTTTTTTTAAACTACATCTTTCTGAGTCTTAGTGTCATCACTTATGGAATACGGGTAATAATGAACACCTCCCTCTCCGGAGGGCTGTGAGGACTCACTACAGTAAGACCAAAAGCCTTCACACATATGATGTGTTCGGTACATAATCCTTACTTTGATTTTTTCGAAGGGGACAGGGTGAGTATGAGGGTATGCCTGCCAGGACGTACCAGAGTATACAGTTTTGTTTTTGCTTATTTCTGTTTAGACAAGAACTGTGTTACTGTAGGAACCTTGACAGGAGTAGCCCAAGAACATTTTTCTATCACTGGAGGGCTACAGGACATGGCCTGTCCTGCTAACTCTCCATTCTGACAACTGACACAGTTTACTGAGCCACAACCTTGCCCCCAGCCGTTCCTGATCTTACGAAGGTCCCCTGGGTGTGTGGGACCTATGGTGCCACTGGCAGCTCTTCTATTTTCTCACTCCAAGCCAGGGTGCTGGGCGTGGTCTGTGACACAGCAGAGGCAGTGTAGGTGTGGGGTCTGCTGTGGGTCCCGCCCCTCCTCCCCACGCTGTGACTCCCCTCGAGGTAAACGGAACCACATTTCTTTCCTGACAGCTGCAGAGCCCAGCGTCAGCAGAGAGCTTTGAAGTTTCCTGGGGAGCGAATGCGTGGCATGAGAGAAGGAGTTATTATTGCTTCCTGACTTTAGTGAGTTAGCAACGGTCGGGTGAATTGGGAAAGCAGTGGTGGACTCCACGTTTAGTTGTCTTGACTTGTTTTTAATCCAACATGAGAACTCCTCTTTGCTGAATATGATCAGTACACACAGAACAAGACACAAAAACAAAACCTTGACTTCTTTTTATTTTTTGCAGAGCTGCTCAAATACATATTTGTACATCAGAAGGTAAATAAAAGCAAATGAAAAATGAGGGTGATTCTATAACTTTCTCACAATACACAGCAGGAATTTAAATAAATTAACTGAGATACATTTTCAGTATATCCTCAGAATTTGTTTTTAATCTTTCTTCTCTTTTTGAATAGGATTTGGGTAGGGATAATTTGTTTAAGATGACCCAAATTCAGCCTTCCAAATTTCCTCCTGTTGAAGAATTCCTATGCTTTCTCTTCCCACTTTCTTTTTTTTTTTTTGCAGTTTTTGGCCGGGGCTGGGTTTGAACCCGCCACTTTCGGCATATGGGGTCAGCGCCCTACTCCTTTGAGCCACAGGCGCCGCCCTCTCGTCCCACTTTCTTCCCCCCTCCTCATCCGCCTGGCTCCTCCCCTTTTTCTTCTCCCTTCTCCTAGTCCCAGGTTGTTGCTTTTCCTCTGTCTCCCAGTGAGGCCTAGCTCTCTTCCTCAGTTGCATGCACAGTGTGGTTGTGTTGCTCTTGCCGGCAATAGGAATTATCATGTGCAGACATGGGTTTTATACATGTGGATTTTATTTTATTTTTTATTTTTAAAAATTCTTTATTAAATCATAACTGTGTACTTTAATGCATTTACGGGGTACAATGTGCTGATTTGATATACAATGTGGAATGCTTCCATCTAACTGATCAACATAACCGTGTCCTTGCTTACTTATTTGTTGTGGCAAGGACATTCATATTCTATTCTTAATAGTGTAGAAATTAAGAATGTTTTAGTGGGCTTTAAATTGACTCCAGGGGACAGAGTGCATATGGCTGAAGTAGCTGGTAGCTTGATGAGTGCATCGTATTGATGTGGCTGACGTCTAAGCACAGTTTGTCAAGCTTCTATCGTATGTACCACATTGCATTGGATGACATGGGACTGTTCACAATATAGAGGCTGCTTAGTGAGTCCTTGCAGAAAGCACTCCACAAGGTGGGCAGACCACAGAAACACAGATGGTGCCACCTCTCCTTGCTGAGGTGATTCGGAGGGGATGGCTTTACATCCATGGATGCCTTGAAGGACATGTCTTGAAGGGTTTGAGGGGAGGAAAGAGAAAGGCTATTCCAGGCAAAGGGACTGTGGAGCAAAGTTAGGACGGTCAGGAATTCCAATGCATAGCTGGAGGAGAGTGAACAGACTCATTAAGTGAGAGCAGGGTTAAGAGACAAGGGTTTAGAGGACAGGCGTGCTGGCTCATGCCTGTAATCCTAGCTCTCTTGGAGGCTGAGGCAGGTGGATTGCCTGAGCTCACAGGTTCGAGACCAGCCTGAGCCAGAACAAGACCCCATCTCTAAAAATAGTAACTGTAGTCTCAGTTACTTGGGAGGCTAAGGCAAGAGAATTGCTTAAGCCCAAGAGTTTGAGGTTGCTGTGAGCTGTGACACCACAGTACTCTACAGAGGACAACATAGTGAGACTTTGTCTCAAAAAAAGAAGAAGAAAAAAAAAGGAGACAAGGGCTTAGATGGTGAGTGGAGAACAGTGAGTCGGGAAAGGCAAAAAGACTAGCCGGGAAATGGAGACCCAGATCATGCATCTAAAAATAAAATCCACATGAAAGTTAAGGGATGAAGGATTTAGGGAGAATAGAGCATGGAGATTAGAGAATCAGGCAGAGGTGGAATTAAAAGATAGTTTTACATCAAAGGCATGGTTGAGAAGAGGGATAAGGGAGGGTGAGTCTTCCCTAAGCTCAAGCCTCAGCCGCCTCCTCTCCCCACTCACAAGTTGGCAGTGTTCTGGATCTCTCCGTAGTTTAACCTAACAGTGATCAAGCACATGTATTTTGTTAATCCTGTGTCCACCATATGAGCTCTGTGACCTGGGGCTGATTAGTCTCTCTGTACTTAAACTTTGTCATCAGTAAAATGGGGGAAAATAATAGTACCTACCTTAGGCTTGTTGAGAGAAGTACAATTAAAGTAAAAATCCAACCAGTGCTTAACCACTGCCTGGGCACTGGCTGTCCTTGAGGCCTTTCTTTGCTTCCACACTTTTTGCAATGGGATATTTACACTGGAGATCCAGTTTGATTTAGAAAGAAAAAAGAGAGGTGGCACTTAAAAAAATTAGAAACCAACTGCTCCTACCTAAGGTCTAGCTAATTAGTCCCTTTATGCTAAGAATTGTACAAGGATTGGAACCCCCCTCCCCACATGTGCTTGCACAGGGAGTGCTCTTTTCTGTTCATTTCCAGGAACATTTCAAGAAGGTATGTGGCTTAGACTTGAGCTAAAATGTGGAGACAGCATGAAAAGCTTTGAAGGCCACTGGTGACTTGAGAAGGTCTCACTAATTTTCTGTATGCAAAATGCTGTACTGAGTATCTGTACTTCTCCTAAGGGGAGAGGAAATTAAATTCACTCACCAAGATGGTGTGATTGACGGAGTACTGGGTGCTTTCCCATAAATTATCTCATTTAGTCCCTATCACGATCCCATGAGCAAGGAATCATTATTCTCATTTTGCAGACGAGGAAACAAGTTGAGAGCCATTAGGTTACATGTCTAAGTACAAATAGCTGCCAGTGACTCTTAACTTAAAATCTCTGTAACGAAAACATTCAAAACAATGTTTTGCTCTCCTTTCTCCAAGAAAAACGAGAGTTTTTCTCTTGAAATATGAGAGGACCTGGGGGATTGCTTAGCATGCAATCAGAAGGGGATTACAGTTCCAGAGTCTCTCCTGATCCCATAGCACATGAGGAATGTCCCTGGAATAGTAGTGAGCCACTCCAACCATTTAGAATGGGTGTTTCTAAATTAAGGGCATAGATGTCAAAACCATCATTTCCTGCCTATGGAATGGAGAAAACCGATTTTATCAGGAGGTAAACTGGGTATGTGAAGGTCAGCTTTATAAAACTTTGTCCTATGGTCTGAACTGGATTCTTCTGAGGACCAGTTCATTTTGAAAACTGTAGTGTGGAAAGGCATTCGGAACCAGAGTTAGTGCCCGGATTCAGAGGGTCCACTCAATTTGCCCTGCCTGCGTCCTCACCCTTCAGTAATTTGTGCTCCCAACTGGGCACCAGACTTACAGAGTTAAGGTAGTCTTAGGTAGTCAACTGCTTTGGCTGTCAGAGAACCATGTAGGGGAGAAGAGGACCCTTGTGTCTAGGGCTGCTCTCCTGGGGACCCTTGTCCTGTCTGCTCCTGAGGAGGACAAAGGGTGCATTACTCCAGGCTTCTTTTACTTAGTAATATGCATTTAAGGACTCCCCATGTCCTTTCATGGCTAGATCACTCATTTCTTTTCATTGCTTCACTATTGCTAAATAATAGTGCACTGTGTGCTTACAGTTTATTTAAGCATTCACTCGTCCTAACTATTATACATTTATTGTGAATCTTGAAGTCAGGTAGTATCATCCTCCAATTTTCTTCTTTTTCTTCTGGTTCTTTTGCCTGTGTTATTCTTTTCAATGACCATATAACATTGCATTCTATGATACACCTTACTTTAGTAAATCTTCTATTGACCATATTAAATTTGCATTTAATTCTTTGCTGTAACAATTACGGTCCAATGAATAATCTTATGTATATTGTGAACCTCTGTGATTATACCTATTGCTAATTATTGCCAAATTGCCCCCATTAGATGCTGCTTCAGAATATACTTTCCATACCTGTAATGACACAAGGGATCTGGAAGCTTTTTTATATTTGCCAACCTGATGCAAACTTTCTTTTGTTGAAATTTCAGAATGTTAGGTGGTGTACGTGTTTTATTTACATACTCTGTTTTTTGCACAAATTGAGGCAAGGTTGTAAGTGTGCCTCCTGCCTGGTGTGCCTCAGACCCAATCAATAGATGTGAATTTACCCCACCCCTGTCCCAGGTTGGTTTTCACTGAGATTTTTTTACTTCCACGCGTGCACGTAAGTGTTGAGAGATCGGTTCCAACCTAGTATTGATCACATGTGTTTGTTTCTCCATTTCTGTGAAGTTTCACTTCAGTTCCATCCAGGTTGTCACAAAAGATAATAGAACACCGTTTCCCTTTATGGCCGAGCAGTACTCCACAGTATGCATATATCACATTTTATTAACCCATTTATGTATTGGTGGGCACTTGGGCTGTTTCCACATCTTTGCAGTTGTGAATTGTGCTGCTATAAACATTCGAGTGCAGGTGTCCTTTTTATAAAGTGACCTTTGTTCTTTGGGGTATACACCCAACAATGGGGTTGCTGGGTCAATGGTAGATCTGTTTTAAGTTCTTTGAGGTATCTCTCTGCAGTTTTCCATAGAATTTGCGCTAGTTTGCAGTCCCACCAACAGTGTGTAAGAGCTCCTTTTTCTCTGCATCCAGGCCAGCATATGTTGTTTTGGGGCTTATTAATATGAGCCATTCTCATCGGAGTAAGGTGACATCTCATCGTGATTTTGATTTGCATTTCCCTAATGATTAGAGACCGTGAGCATTGTTTCACGAGTTTGTTGGTCATTAGTGCATCTTCCTTTGAAAAGATTTTTGCCCACTGTTTAATGTAGTTGTTTGGTTGTTTCTGTCAGATGCGCTTGTGTTCTTTGTGGATTCTGGTTATCAATCTTTTATCAGATGTATATCTTAAAAATATTTTTTTCCTGTTTTATAGATTGTCTATTTTCTCTTTTGATTGTGTTTTTGGCTGTGCAGAAGTTTTTAATTTCGTCACTTCCTATTTATTTATTTTTGCTGTTACTGAGATTGCTTTCAGCATCTTCTTCGTGAATTCTTTGCCTAGGCTAATATCAGTAAGGGTTTTTCCCCTTCTTCTTGGTCTTTTCCAAGATAATAAAAAATATTGTGATGTTAAACAAACAAACAAACAAACAGCTTTTCCAATATTTTCTTCTGGGCTTCTAATAGTTTCCTAATTTAGTAAGTTTAAGGCTTTCTCCATCATGAGTTGATTTTTGTGATGGAGAGAAATACAGATCCTGTTTTAATTTTTGCATGTGGTTATTCAGTTTTCTCGCCACAATTTATTGAACAGGGATTCTTCTCCTCAGTGTACGTTTTTATATGTTCTGTCAAAAATCTGATGAGAATATGAGGATGAGTTCATTTCTGGGTTCTCTGTCTATATCTCTGTTCTATATTCTCTGTTCTCTGGTGCATAAGTCTATGTCTCTGTTTTTGTGCCAATTTCAATTTGCATTTCTCTTATTTTGGGTACAGCTGGTCACCTTATTATGTATTTAAAAGCTACCATGTTTTCTCTTTAGTGAACTATCATCTTTGGCCCATTTTTCAATTGAGTTATTCATCTCATTTGTAAAGGAGTTGTAGAATTTCTTTTTATAAGGCTAGTTTCTTGTCTGTCATATGAGAGCCATTTTCCTTCTCAGTTACTCATCTGTCATTTGAGTGTTTATTTCTATTGTGGCTTCTGAGTTTTGTGTCTTATTTTTTAGAAAATTCTAAGTTTTATTCCAGTTCTCTTCTGGCATTATGTTTTTAGGGATGGTTTTGGATTGAGTGGTAATTGAGGAAGTATTTGAGTCATATTTCAATTGATCAAGATCAAGGCTAGAGTTCATTAATCTCAAATTGGGAAGAGACTCTTCTGCACTGGCTGGGATAAAATCTAGAGCAGCACCATCCCATAGAAATATGGAACCATACATTTAATTTTACATTTTCAAGGAGTCATATTTAGAAAAGCAAAAAAGAACCAAGTGAAAGTCATTAAAAATGTATTTTATTCAATTGAATAAATCTAAAATATTATCATTTTCATACATAATCAAAATAAAAATTATAATTATATAAATATATATTTTATACTAAGTTTTCAAAATCCAGTATGTATATTATCCTTATAGCACATCTTTATAAAGACTAACCACACTTCAAATGCTCAGTAACCACATGTAGTTAGTGTATACTGGTGACCCCACTGGTTAGATGGGTCTCATAGGGCCTATTAAATTGGTGAGCCTAGTCTCTGAAGTCATGCGCAGAACAGCCCAGTAAGTGGAGCTGGATCATTTGTAAGACGGCCAAGTATGAATGAGTGGAGAGAGCTCAGGGCTAGACAGAAAACTTGAAGTCTTTTTTAAAAAATTTTTTTTATTTGTATATATTTATGGAGTACAAGTGGAATTTTGCTCCATTGATACCTTGCATTTTGGTGAAGTCAAGGCCTTCAGTGTTTCCATTCCTGGAACAATATACATTGTATCCACCAAGCACCCTCTCATCATCTACTTCCACCTTCCCCACCTCCTGTCTCCATGGTATATTATTCCACACTTCCTTTCCATGAGTGCCCATTATTTAGCTCTCTCTTTTAAGAGAAAGGAGGCAGGAGGCAGTATTTGTCTTTCTCTATCTGAGTTGTTTCACTAAAGACAATGGCCTCCAGTTCCATCCATGTTACTGCAAAAAACATGGTTTCTTTCTTTTCTATGACTGAGTAGAATTGCACTGTGTCTCTATACCACATTTCTTTTATCTAGTCCTCTGTTGATAGATACTTAGGTTGATTCCATATTTTTGCTGTTGTGAATTATGATGAAATAAACATCTAAATGAAAATATCTTTTTTATATCTTAAGTTATTTTCCTTAGGTAGATACCCAGTTTTGGGATTGCTGTATTGTTTGGTAGTTGTACTTTTAGTTCTTTGAAAAGTCTCCATATCGTTTTCCATAGAGGTTGCACTAATTTACATTCCCACCAAAAGTGTACAAGAGTTCTCTTTTCTCTGCATCCTTGCCAACATCTGCTATTTTGTTTTCAATAGTAACCATTCTGATTGGTGTAACATGATGTCTCATAACAGTTTTAATTTGCATTTCTCTGAGGATGAGTGATGTTGAAAATTTATTATAAGCTTGTTGGTCATCTGCTAAGGAGGAACTATTTGAAACAATCCTTTGAAGTCAATGATACGATGGTGATAGACAAAAAGAACCCCCTTGCAGCAGTGGTGTTTCTGGGAGGCCCGTCATAGCGCCTCACCCTCAAATATATAAAGATGCAGAAGAGTCACAACACACAGACTTTAAAGAATTGAGGTCAGCCGAACCAGCTCTGGATTGGGAGCTGCTTTGGGAACCAGCTCTGGATTGGGAACTGGACAAATTCCAGTTCTGTCCTAAGATAACTGTATAACATAGTTTTTGTACCAATAAATTAGGACTTTTAGTAGATTTCCCTCATAAAACTATAGATAAGGCTCTTTTGAATACACATAGTGTACTTACCACAGAGCCTGGAACATAGTAAGCCTTGATTAATAGTCACTATTATGAATGTTGTAGAGACTCCCAAGGATGGTACTTATGGTCTGTATTAGTTCCCCATGGCTGCTATAATTGATTACTATAAACTTGGTGGCTTAAAACAACACATCCTTATTTTCTTATAATTCTGAAGCTCAGAAGTACAAAATCAGTTTCACTGGGGTATGCTCTCTTGAAAGACTCTACGGGAAAATTTGTTTCCTAGACTTTTCCAGCTTCTAGAGCTTTATTCCTAGCATTGTGTGGCTCGTGGCTCCTTTGTTCATCTTCAGAGTCATCCGGGTAGCGTCTTCAAATCGCTGTCCTTATTACATCCTCTTCTCTCTGTCTTTGTGTCAAATCTCCCTCTCACATGAATACTTGTGATTACAGTTATGGCCCACCAGATAACCAGGATAATCTCCCCATCTCAATATCCTTAATTATTCATATTGGCAAAGTCCTTTTTGTCATATAAGGTAACAGCCACAGGTTCCAGGGATTAGGACCTAGATATCTTGGGGGGAGGGCATTATTTACCCTGCCACGTAGTCTAACTTTTAGTTTTATCCTTGCTCTAGCTTCCCATCTCCCCAAAATGATGATGTTGTTATTGCCACAGAAAAAATAAAATGGGACATGATTCATAGCTGATTTCACAGACCCTCATTTCCCATCTCCATTTGGAGAATTACAATTGTTTTCGATTCTGGAGCTTTCATTCACTCTATAAATATTTTCTAAGAATCCGTCATGCTACTAGGAATTAATCAAAACAGACGGAAACTCTACTTAAGCTTATGGAACACGTAGGAGAGAAACATAAATAAAATAATCATGCAAACACAGGGCCCTGAAAGATAGCAGCAGACACCCTCTGGAGTGGGCAGCAGGTTTTTTGAGCTCCAAAAGAGTGTTTTGTATGCAATGGGAATGTTATAACATTGGGGAAACATTACATTCTTGTCCTTTCCCCCAGAGCTGCAGTATAAATTTTTCATAATCATGCTTAAATTTATTTAGGAATAGGAAATTCATGCAGATATGTGGGAAAAGGGTGATTACTGCTGAGAGAAATTCTTACAAGAGCCCTGGCTAAATAGGGCTCAAGCAGAAGTGAATGCTACTTCTCTAAAAAAGAAAATATTTCTTCTGAGAAAATGTTTCGATAGAACAAGGTATTGCATTTTCTCAGAAACTTTCAGCAGAGGATGAGATTGGTTTCAGATGTTTTACATATGATGAATTTAAGTTTAAGGAATGGTTCATGCTGGGTGTAGGATTAACATCAAAGGGAAGAGTTCTTTCTGCCTTTGGAGTAATGCTATCAGGGAGAGGAATGGTATTTTTAAATCAGTTTTCCAAGATGGCCTCAAGAAACCAAAGGGCATCATTGTCACATGTACCCAGGGAGAAAGAACTTTGTTATTCATCTGCCTTCTTTTAAAACTTGAGGTAATGGGTTTAAAAGGATTTTTAGTTCAGAGCTGATCTATACTGTTGCTATGCCTTACTGAATAAAAATACTTCCAGACCACAGTCATTTCATGTTGGGGGCAGGGCAAGTGATCCTTTCTGCTTTTAAAAATGAATACTTTCCCCCAGGCTTACCTTTCCTACCATGTAAAATTGCTCATTGAGAGTGTCTCTGAGATAATACCTGTTGTCATTGGTGACAATGCTTCAGAAATTATAAGATAGTTATGTCCTCATTAAGTCTTATCTTTTGCAGATTAAATAACTCTTTAAAACAAATTTTCACCTAATGGTTCTGAGCACCTAAAGATTGTCAAAGCCATAGGTTAAGGCTGAGTAACCTATGGCCTTACTGAGTTGACTAAATAAGACTAAATAGAGGATATAACAGGAACTGAGGAGGCTCAACAGAGGTACTAACCAAATCCTCTTGGGTCAATCAAGGAAGTTTTTACAGAGGTGATGCTGGGTATGGGTGCTGAGGGATGAATAGGAGTCCTAAGGGGGTCAAATAGACTGAGGGCATCTTACATAGAAAGAAGAGTATGGAATATAGCACAGTATGGTGTTCAAAATCATATGTGGGAAAGAGAACACTTTTTTCTTCTGAATACATTCTTCATAAAGAGTACTACCTTTTCAATAATTCATAAGATAATATGGTAACATGATGGTTATAAGACTTCAAACTAGAGAAAATGGAGAAAAAGTAAAACTATGAGATGTAGTGAAGGTATGAGTTCTATCTGCCAAGAAACAGATGTGGAGATATGATAAGACAGGCAAAAAATGGCTTGGAGGGGGAAGCAGGAGATAGGGAGAGTCTCCATCCCACAAAGGAGCTCTTCTATCTGTGAAAGAGCAGGGAGGGAAAGAAAATTGGGTAGGAAGAACTTCCTATTGCAGCTCCACCCCAAGAAAGTTTTGGCCTAGGTGATGGGAAGACCTCAAGCTAAAGTCGCCCATTAGATGAGTCCTACCTCCCTCCTGCCTTGGCTGGGAGTAGCTCTCAAGGGTTGTGGCCTCTGCATAAAGGAGTTGTGGATTTGGAAGAGCAGCAGGAGATGCGGGTGATTATACTCCCAGCAGGAAGTCTGAGCAGCACATTTTAATGTCTACACAGAAGGGTAAATCCCACCAGCAATGGTCTAGGCCTCATCTATTTGGCCTGCACCCCACCCTCCAGACTCACTCCTCTGAAGGGTGGAACTGATTGAAAGTTCAAATCATAGCCAGAGAAAGTGCAAAGTATTTTTTATGTTTAGAATCTAAAGTGTACAGAGAGGAGTAACAGAGGTGAGGTAGGTGATGAACAAAGGTTCAGAAATGGAGGGTCTCAGAGTTCATGCTACAGAGTTTGTAATTTATCTTATAGACAATGGTTTTTATAGTTGATACATAACTTTATATTTGACTTTTTAGAGTACTACATTGCGTATAACCAGGGAGGTGTAATGGAGTGATGCAAGACTGAAACAAAGACCAGCTGGAAGGCTTTTGCAATCATCCAAGCAGTGGCTGTTGCAAGCCAAATAAGTCTGGGTGGATGGAGAGAAAACAGTGGATTTATCATAGACTTTGACAGGACTGAGGCCTGAGGTCACTCGTCAACAGTGGGATGGGTAATGGTGGTGGTGAAATAGCTAGGTTTCTAGCCTGGGGGAAGGATGGATAGATAGATGGTGTCATTAACCAATATGGATGGTATAGTACATACTGGACAAGAAACAGACGGGTGAGGGGAAAATAGTAAGTTATGTTTTGAACCTGTCAGATTACAGGTCCTATCACCTATGCTTTCTCATGTGGTTTCCAGACTCTGTGTGATGCTGGTTGTCCTCCTCTGGATACACTCCAAGGCACATCTCAGACGTGTTGTGGATCATAGTAAATCCAGCCCTGGATGTGGGCAGAGCTCAGGAGAATGACAGCTCCCTTTCTTTCAGCCCTTGTGGCAGCAGGCTCCTGCTGTGGACTTATTTTGAGCTTGCTATTCGCTCAAGTGTTGAGGGCTTTTTCACATGAACTGTTTTTAAGGCAATTCTTTTACTTTGTACATTTGCAATTGATTTTTTAAAACTCAGGGCAAATAGTTTTCATTTGTTCCATTAAATTTTATCTTGCGAATTTGGATACATTATTTTAGACTGTCCAAAATTGTTCCAAAATGTCAATTCTCTTAGTCTATTTGTAATGCCTCCAAACTTTGTGATATCTTTGTCTTTAAAATGTAAATTTATCCTCATCACTGATAGAAACAGTAGGGGACCAGAGAGCTTTGCACCACTCAAGACCTCCTTATTTGAGAGATATCTACTAGGCATTTCTCTTTGGTAACTTTTTTCCAACTAACTGTATTAACCCAGCATGATTTTAAGAATATTAAGACAGACATTGTCAATGTGTTGCTGAATTTAGATGCCCTGTGTCTCCAGAATTTCCTCAATCTGTCATTATAGTGACCCTATTGGAAGGTCTGACTTGTCCGTAATGAGCTGGGCGGGTATTCAGTGCTTACCACTTTCTTTCTAAGTTCATAAACTGTTTAGACATGTACTTCCTGAGGTTTGATGTCAGGCTCAAGGATATCATTTTCATAATCTTTTCTTAAATCTGTCTTTGGTAATAAGAACTTTGACTTTTGGAGATCTTTTGACCCTAACCTCAGTCCTATGCACTTCCCCTGCAGAGATCAGCGCCAGTGTCTCAGTTATTGCCCCTGTAGCTTCCTTTGGAACTCAGCATAATACAGTGGCAAAGAGTTAGCTAACCTGCCTGGGCAGAATCCTGCCTGTGAAACTTCCAACAACTGAAATTTACCCTTCTGGACTCCAAATCCTTATTTGTGAAATACAGTTAATAATAATACCTGTCAAATATGTTGCTGTGAAGACTAAATGAGTCAACCCATGTGGAGGACTTAGAACGGTGCCGGCCATGGGTTGGGCACTCTAAATTTAGCTATATGTTACTCTAGAAAGTGTTTTTCAACCATTTTTATCTCACAGCACACCTGAACCTATAGTTAAACTTCCATGGCACACTTAAATTAAAAAGAGTAATTGATCAAAAAAAAAAAAAAAAAAAAAGAGTAATCGAGCCCTTCACCCAGGGAGCATGCTGAGGGAGCCCTTCACCCTGGGGACATTGTACACATTAGGTGAAATCCCACCAACTACAACTTGAACTTTACAACCTAAACACTTTAACTTTGGTGAGAATGGCACATATCACAAATTCTCAAAGCTTCAGATTCTGGCATGCATGTGGAGAGAAGGGAACATTTTTACACTGCGGGTGGGACTGCAAAGTAATACAACCTTTTGGGAAGAAAGTATGGAGAATCCTAAAAGAACTCAAATTAGACCTCCTGTTTGATCCTGCAATCCCATTACTAGGTATCTACCCGGAAGGAAAAAAAAATCTTTTTATCTTAAGGACATTTGCACTAGATTGTTTATCACAGCTCAATTTATAATCATCAAAATGTGGAAACAACCTAAGTTCCCACCAACCCAGGAGTGTATTAACAAGCTGTGGTATATGTATACCATGGAATACTACTCAGCCATTAAAAAGATGGAGGCTTTACATCTTTTGTATTAGCCTGGATGGAGGGGGAGCACATTCTTTTTGGTAAAACATCACAAGAATGGAGAAGCAGGAATCAAAGGACTCAATTCTAATATGAAGGCAGTAGATGATCTAATACAAGGGGTGTGGAGAGAGGGGCGGAGGGAGGAGGATGGGGGTCACAGAGTATGGCTCACCTCTTAGGGGTGGGACACATTTATAAGAGGGACTTTACCTAACAAATGCAATCAGTATAACCTAATTCTTTGTACCTTCAGTGAATCTCAAACAATACAAAAAAGAGTAATTAATTAAAAAGAAGAGTAATTGAGTCTTTCACCCAGGGAATGTGCTGAATACCCTCTCGTTGTGCACATAAGGTGAGATCCCACCAACTACAACTTGAACTTTACCTTAGAATTGAAAACAATGTAACCTAAACATTTGTACCCTTATATTAATTTGAAATTAAAAATTAAAATAAGAAAATTCTAAAAAAAAAGTAAAAAGTATATTTACTGTGCTTTGAATGTCTTTCGAAAATAATTTAATTAATGACCTTTAAAAATTTTTGTGGCACCCCTAAGATTCTCTCACCATGGCTTACTGGTTGAAAATCACTGTTCTTGAATGTTATTTGGGTGAACCTAATGTCTTGTTTTCTTACTGCTTTCCTTAATCTGCCTTTCCTCCAATTCCCTATTAACCATGATTATTCTTGTCTTTAGAGTTCAAAGACTGTTCTTTTTTTTTGTTGCAGTTTTTGGCTGGGGCTAGGTTTGAACCTGCCACCTCTGGGGCTGGTGCCCTACTCCTTTGAGCCACAGGTGCTGCCCAAAGACTGTTCTTCTGATGGAATTTTAACTGAGGAGTTAAACCAGTGGAAGGTAGGCAAATTATATTCAGATAATTTTGTCTTTTTTTGGCTTCTATGATGCAGTATAATTTATTGATCTATTTTCTTTCCTTAGACTGGCTTATTACTTGAACATATTTTGGAATTCAACTCTTTCTCCCTGTTTCTGTCTGTTCTGAACATAGCTTGTTTTGCAAATGTAATGCATCACCCTCCTGGGAGACATTACCTGGTGGTGGGCACAGTGGTAAAGATTTGGGAGTGTCACTTCCCACATCTGTATTTGGGGAACCTGGAGGATTGTCTCCATGGTTCTTTCCAATGGGAATCTTTTAGTATGTAGTGATTTTATAGATTGGTTAGCATTCTACCCACAGGTCCAGATATGGGGAAAGATTTAGCCACCAGGATCCTAATCCTAGATTTCTCAAGGGAAAAAATATTAAGGTTAGAGAAGCAGGAAGTTCCATCAGAGAATCCAAGATCCGTCTTGTAGTAAGGGGTGCTTACCAATTCGCTCTCACCCCACCATGCCTATGCTGAGTACAGTGTCAGGCATCCCAGGATTGCTTCTCAAACTGAGCTGAAACAACTGAAGAAACATTCTCAGTGTCTAAAAAGCATTTCTACATTAAATCTCTTGAAAACCTTTCATTCTGAGCAAGAGTCCTTCCATTCTTCCATTGAATAAACAAATGGACTTGTCTGTGAAACAAATACAGGCAGTCCTCAGGTTACAACTGAGATCCATTCTGCAGGCTTGTTCTTAAGTTGAATTTTTATGTAAGTTGGAACAGGTACATTTACATCTTACCTGTGAATAGCCTCCGTTCATGTGAGTCATACATTGGTCAAGCGTTTGTAAGTCTGGGACTGACTGTAAGAGCCCCTGTTCCTAAATGCAAGTTGTATGTGAGTTGGATGTTTGTAACTCAGGGACTGCCTATAGTCAAGGGTCCCATGCACAAGCCGTATGGAAGGGACAAATTTATCGAAGAAAACCTTGAGCTGGACAGCACTATAGTGGGAAAAACCTGTTTAATTTGGGACTATTGTGATAGGAGAAAAGAGACTTCAGGATAGAACCGGGCTCAGTTCCAAAGACAGTGTGGGCAGAGAGAATTTATAGCCAAGGAGCAGGGTGTCAATGAGAGGAGGCATTCTGGCTAAACGGACTTGGCAGGATTCTTGCTGAGGGCAGGCCAGGGTGATCTGATAACAGGTGTGGAAGTGGGAAATTTGGTCAGACACTATTGAGAGTGACCATGTATTGAGGGTGGAGATTCTCTCTCAACTAACAGCAGAATTGTTCTAAAACTTGGCTCTTGAAAACATGCCCAAAGAAGGGCCTTAGTCAAAAAAAGGTGGCTCAAAGGAGCTTGACTAAACTTTGGTCAAGGTGAGCAGAACACTGCTTTGTCTCAAGACAGTCTTGATGACTATTCCCTTCCTACTTCCTTATAATTGCATTCCAGATAGGGCTTGTGGGAGCTGGCTGTGGAGATAAACTGGCTCGGGAAGAGTCTTTATTTTTTTACTTCTTTTATTTATTTATTTATTGATTGATTGATTATTTAAGATTAATATGAGGGTACAAATATTTAGGCTACATTGTTTGCATTTTCAAGGCAAAGTTCAAGTAGTAGTTGAACCCTTCCTCTAGGGTATACTAGATACCCTAGATGATGATGTACTGTATACCTTTATGTGGTGCACATTAGGTGAGGAGTCTTTTTATAAATTTCAGATTAATATGAGGTTTATTAAGTTACAATGTTTGTATTTGTTAGGTAAGTCCCTGATATAGTTTTGTCCTACATCCGGGAAGTGTGCCATATACATCGTGTCCACAAAGTGGAAGCACACCAACCCTCCTCCCTCCGCCTCTTGGCCTCCTCCCCACTCCCCTGTAACTTGAATCGAGATTTTTCTCTTGTGTGGGCATGTATTAGTTTGTCTACTGGCTTCATATTAGTATTAAGTACATTGGATACTTACTTGCTTTTCCATTCTCATGATACTTTACTAGGAAAAATATGTTTCAACTCCATCTAGGTTAATACAAAAGATGTAAAGTCTCCATTTTTATGGCTGAATACTATTCCATGGCATATGTGCACCATGGTTTATGGGCTCTTGGGTTGTTTCCACATCTTGGTGATTGTAAATTGAGCTACAATACACAATCTAGTGCAAATGTCCTTATGATAAAATAATTGTTTTTTCTTCTGGGTAGATAATCTAGTAATGGGATGTGGGATTAAATGGAAGGTCTATTTTGAGAGAAAAGTCTATAATTGATGTGGCATGATTGAGATGAGATGAAAAGGACTTTTTCTTAAAAGGTAGAATGAGATCTTTTCCCATGCCTCCTTTCTCTGGGTGATCTTGTGCCACTGCTTTAAACAAACCTCCAGGAGAAATTGAGAAAAAAATGAAAGTATTAAGTCTAAACTTAACTACAAAGATTCAAGGCACCACAGGAGACAATGGTGGGGCCACACCTACAGTGCATCTTAGAAGGGTACAGGTGAACCTTGCTAAATGCAGAATACAAATGTCTTCATATAATAACAGAGAAATTGCCGGGAGGGCTATGTTAATCAGTTTGATGAAAATAGTTAAGACTGTATATGAAACCAGCACATTGGATCCCTTGATTGCACTATTGTACTCACCTATGATTTAATGATAAAGATAATAAAATTAAAAAAATAAAAAAAAATAAATAGAGTGAAACTTACTGAAACTGTTACCATTTTATTTTTCCTATTCTCACATGAAGACTTTATTTAAAGGAAGAAATCAGATTTTTTTTTTCTTCTGGAGGAGTAAAGACGTGAGATTTTTTTCTTTTGTCTTTCCCTGAGATTTACTCAGGGAAAGTTGAATGTAACACGTGTGCTGACAATTTGCTCAGGACAGATCCTTTTCTTATCTGCACACTCGGCTGCAGAGGGCCCCCTTGCCCTAAGCCCCCAGCGAGGCATATCATTAGTACAGCACAGACAGCAGCTTTTTGTAACAGGAACCGTAAAACCCTTTGAGATATATTGCTGCAGCCAAACCCACTCTGCTCAGGGGAATCCCACAGACACCTTTTCATTTTCTCTCTTTCATTCTCCAGAGATGTCATCTGGGTAGTTTATATTAAAAATGGGTTTTTGTCATTTCTATGCCTGGACGGCAGCCAGCCATGGCCTAAAAAAACCCTCTGGACTACAAAGGGCTCACCCAGCTGGTGAAGCTTATTCCTAGAAAATTTGAAAATGATTTCCCATTTCACAGCAACTGAAGACAGTGTTTTACAAATTAAAAAACAAAAAAAGTAATCTCTGACATTTCTGGTTTTAATTTGAATGGAAAAGGGGATTTCTATCTGAGGGATTTTATCAGAAAAGAAAGAATAGCTCTTTCTTTCCCAACCTGCTCAATTTCCGGTTCTTTAAAAATTCAGAACAACTCTGTGCCCTTGGGTAAGAGAAGAAAGGCAGGTTTGCTCTGGAAGAGGAAGGGAGGGCTAGAGAGCTCGAAGACACTTCCTTTGGCTTCTCAACCAGGGCCTCCCTAAGGATGTCTCTCTTCTCACTCAATTCTTATTTATAAGTCTAAATGGGTGAATGTATGGACTGAATCATTTCATTTGTTCTAAGAATTGATTCATAAAATATAACTAACTAGCTCATTTTTTCCCTCTGACTTGTCTTCATGGAAAGTACTGATTCAAATCTACTCTTGTTATTTTCCTTAACCCATTAAAATGTCAAATAAAATGGATAAATAGCTATGATTTCATTTCCATTATGCATCAGTATTGAGTTATGGTTGACACTTGGGGCTTATTTATTTCAGAGTCCATTGCAGACATTTCTCACCGTCACTCCCCTTTTCAAAGGAATCTCAGTAGACTTCTTTACAACACGTCAGTGGGCCACTTACTTCTGTGACCAACAGGAAGGCACATATGATAGATGTATTGCGAATGGTTTGATACAGATATCTAAAGGGTAAATCTCCAGGTAAAAAAACAAAAGCAAACCAGATAAATTAAGAA
This sequence comes from Perodicticus potto, assembly GCA_963574655.1. Taxonomy (NCBI): domain Eukaryota; kingdom Metazoa; phylum Chordata; class Mammalia; order Primates; family Lorisidae; genus Perodicticus; species Perodicticus potto. Next base: position 9,627 of record CAUYRH010079960.1, on the reverse strand, counting down.
AACAAAACCCAAACAATGCAGACAATCTTAAATGATGGATGTGCAGTCTACTCGGCAGAAAGCTTCTAGTTTCAGATTTAGTTTGACCTTTTTGGTCCTACTTCTGCCTCTCCTTGCCAATGGTTCTCTCGGACTTTCAGGTAACCTAGTCCTTAGGTTTCACAGACCATTCTTGACTCTCCTGTCCAGGGAAACCTTTCAGTAAAGGATGGGCATATTACATTGACTCATCTGGAGCTGGGCTATGTTAGGCAGCCAGCTCTGTACACCCCTGTGTCTGGTGTAACTATCAGGATAGTGACCTCAAAATCAGATGCTTTCAACCAGATTCAGATACTCCTCAATAAACTCTGGACATTAGAGAAACTCTGCCATACTGAAAAGTTAATGTCAATTCATTTTTATGCATTAAAGAGAGATGACTATTTTTATGTGTCTTTATATAAATATAGTGTATGTAGATTTATATGTACCTCCCCTCTCCCTCATATAGGTAATTAAAATCCTAATATGCAGGCATGATTTAAAGTGAATAGTTTTTCCCCAGAATGTTATGTGGGTACATGTGTTTTGGTTACATAATTTGCTTTCATACAGATTAAGTCAAAGTCGTAAGTATGCCCCTCACCCAGGCAGTCTGGATTGTACCTGTTAGGTGTGAATTTACTCATCGCCTCCCACCTGCTTAACTTTTTTTTGGACCTAATCGAATTAAAGCCAATGGTATTTAAGGCACGTGCCACCACTGTGTTCCAATGAAACCAGAATTCCACTGAGGTGCCCCTGTGAGCCGATCATGGGCTGAAGGAGACGAGGGAAAGAGGACTTCCAGGTCCTTCTACTACTGTAGATCAGACCTTATTTTATCTGTTTATACTGGGCCTGGAAATGAGGTTTGGTTGGAAGAGTACTGTAGCTGAAAGTTTAGAAACCACTGCTGTGAAATGTTACGCTGGTATTAAGCACCAATTGCTTCTGCCTGGGGTGTGGATGAAAGTTGTCTTGAGAGAATCGTTAGGGTAAAAGCCTCTTTTGGCGTTAGCGTTTCTGCTGGTCCTGACTCCGCTCCTGGGGTGCCCTCCCTTTCACTGACTGCTACTGGGGATGCCACAGTCCTGCCTGCTGCAGAAACTTCTGTAATAACCGAGGGGATTCTGTGCGGATGTTTCCTAAAGCCACAATCTTTTATGAAATCATTTCTAACAGGAATAGGTTGTCATCAAACCACGACTCTGGGGTAATGACTGAGTTTGGAGTCTTCATGTGTAGCTTTATGCTTGCTTCTGGCATCGCAGTCATTTGGTCAGACTATATTGAAATATATTTTCTTTATGATTATAAAAACACTAAATGTCAATTCTAGAAAAGTTAGAAAATAAGAAAATCGTAACAGACCACTCCTGTAATTTATTTTGATGTTCTTTTTGTCTTCCTTGTGTTAGCTTTGACTCTAAAAGTCTTTGCTCTTTACTCCCTGAATTGACTTCTCAAACTCCCTTTCTTGGTGCCCACACTGTTTCCCACATAATTAGAGGAGCGGAGGCTTCGTTTGCATTGAAGGTTTAGATCAAACGTGAAGTTCTCCCAGCCTCTAGTTAATCCTTCAGTGGGTCCGGTTTACATTCTTTCTTTCATCCTTTGCTGTTAACCTCTTCAGTATTTTGGCTCCAGTCAAGGAAATGCCTTTTCTTTTTAATCTTCACTCATTCCTCTTCTCTGACCCAGGGTGCCCTCTCTTCTGAATGTTTTGATTTGTCTCTCATCTTTCACTTGACGGATTTTATCATCCCCATTCTCCAAATCTCTTTTATGAGTTTCCTTTTTTTCATTAGAAGTAGTACTGAAAAGTTTACTTTTCCTTTCTAACATAATTTATTTTTTTATATCATTTGCCTTACTTCCCTCATATTCTAAGGTCCTTTAAAACCAACCAACCAAGCAAACAAGCAAACAAAACAATGATCGGCCTAAAGTGACACAGGATTTATGGCTGGGTGAAGCCCAGACCCTCAAAGTCCCCAATTCCAGTTCTGTCATCTTTTTTCAAATGATGGGGCCTTTCACTGTTCCTCTCATGGACAGCTAATCAGATCTGAAAATAACATTCTGATTAACCTTGTGTAGCATGAAGCACTGACTTTGGCCGTTCAGATGACGCCGTATGGCTTTATTTTAGAAGATCAAACAGGGGGTCAGACTGAAGAGGAGGCGGCCTTGTTCCTCCCAGAATGCACTCTTTTCACTTGGGCATTTCTCAGCCTTTGGAAAGATACAAAGAATAAACCACCTTATCTCTGAAGACTTCCCTTATAACTTCATTTAAAACAGAAACCCACCAGCACCCTTGCACTCCCTGTATCCCTTCCAGACATTGTCTCCAGAGTGCTTTTTACGTTTTGACATACCTTACATCTTACTTGTTTATTTCCTCACTGTTGGATCTTCTCCCCAGTTTAACGGAAGTGCACAGCATAGGGATATTTGTCCATTCACACCTGTGTCCCAGTCCTGCCCTCCTTTCCTGCGACAGTGGATGACATATAATGGGTGCTCTGTAAAGATTTGATAGGGGGAAAAAGCACAACAAACTGACTGGTTAAGCCCCATACCCAAACCATGTAGGGTGAAGTAATCTCGGCACCTTCATTTAACAGATAGAGGGATCATTTACCTCAAGGTGGTGCTTCTAGGCGAAGGTCTCAGGATTCAGAGTCCCCTTGTCATCCTGTAAGCAACTAAGCTTTGCAGCTGATGAAAAGATGCAGCAATACATGAAAATGCTGTGGAATTTATCTTACCACTCTGACTACAGACCCAGATGTCTGATGAAAACACTACTTAAGACTCCAGTATAGGCAAATGTGGTTAGATCTTTCAGCCAAATGACAGCCATGAGCAAATGGAACCCATATCCTGTGCATGAGAGCAGTGCCTGATGGCTGTCCCAGACCTGAAGAGTCTGTCGGCACTTACAGTGATCTGCTCATGGTAGAGCAGATCTAATGGCTCCAGCCGTATTTGTTACCAGGATCTTGGCAAACAAAGTCTCTCTATGGGAGTAAACTGGGAGGTTGATTTGATTTCATGCAGCTGGTTGAAGCGCCATCATGTGCCAAGCCCGTTTAATGTGGTTTTTATGTCCCTTTGTTCCATATTTATAGTCTAGCTGTACTTTGGGTGTAGGTTATTATAGTTTTAGTTTAAAAGCAATATTTGGTGAATTAGCAGTAGGAGGGAAGGAAAAAAAGTCAGTGAGTAAACTTTCATGTTGTTGGTAATGAAGGCTCTTTGTTTTAGAAGGATTTTATGGAAGCAAAGAAGGATGTGAAATCTTGAGAGTATATACGGTAGTGCTGGCGGTGACGTCCTCCCTGGTAGGGTTCCCTGTGTTAAACTAAGAACAGTTGTCAGAAAGAAGTCATAAGATGCTCGCTAGTCTGCAAATTTCCAAGGGCTGGGAAAATGAATAGGGTTAGTCCTGAAAATAATTTTCAAAAATAATTAGACCCACTTATGCTGTGCTGGGTCACATAATGAAATGTATCTCTTTTATATTTTAGTCTTTGTCAACATTAGTGTGCATGCAGACACACCCTCGCACATACTTCTTTATATTCAGATATTCATAAAGTTCCCACATATACATGTTTCTGGAATATAACTTCATTTCTTCCTTTTAGAGAAAGTGTGGTAGTACCTGAAGGCAAATGTCCTGACCTACAAGTTGGCAATCTCAGCTTTGGGTCCTGCCCTTTATAAACTCACTATGTGAGCCCATTATTTCTTCTTAGCCTTGTAGTGCTATGATACAGTTGATGATATCTGCTGTACCAACTTTACGCGACAACTGAGAATTATAGAGGATTGTGCAAATAAAGATCTTCTGATGGTATTAAGCATGGCATTGAAGTTCGATCAGTAGGGAGGTGAAGTTAGCCCTGCTCTTAGATGTTTAGGCCAGTGTCTGGGAATCCTAACAACCACTCTCCCTTCTTTGGAAGGTCTTTACTGAGGGAGGACACGGTGGGAAACAATAACCAAATGGGAAATGAGATATTACTTTATTAATACTGGACAACCATCCAATAATCTGATTTTATAGAAGTTGCTTTGGGAAACATCTTAGATTCTTGGCCTGAGTGAGGCTTCCTGTTTTATTGCTCTTGAATCTAAAAGTCCCATAATCAGGAGCAGAGGAGGGAGGAGGGAAGGAGTGATGGACATGGGGAGAGATGGAACGATTGAGAGAGCAAGACTGAGGGAGTGAGTGAATTGATTGTGGCTGCGAGGGAAGGAGGTGAACATCTGGGCCTTGGCTTGCCTTGTGGGGGCAGGAAGACTGCACCAGGATACGCTTTTGGGGCACAGTCATTCCCTATGGCTTGGTCCAATCCAAGTCCTTGGCTTAGATGAGTATCAGTACCAAGCACTAACCGATTGCACTGCTGGAGCACTGGCTTAGATGATTAAATGAACAATTTTTCTACCACTGGAGCTGGAGACAGGGTAGCATGAAAAGGGGCAGGCAGAGAGTGGAAGAGGGGCAGTGGGGCAGGGTTCTATCTTTAGCTCCACCTGCTCAGAGAAGATATAGTCCACTCCAAAGTGACACAGGAAGGGAGAGAGAAAGAGCTGACGATAAGGGCTCTTACAGCACTCCAGAGGAGTTACTGATTCATGACACCAGAGAAATCTCTTTGCCGGGAGTTTTATACCTTGTCAATGTTGTAACTCTAGCTAGGCTGAGAAGAATATATAGAAAGAAGGCGAAGATGTGCATATGTTTCTTATGTATAAGAGTATGCATTTTTTTTTGTTTATGTTTCCCAAAAATGATATGCAAGTGAAACACTGCATATACCTGTTTAGGCATTAGGTTCATTATTTTGTGTTTTCATCTTTTAAATAAGTGGACTGCACTGTTTATATCCTAGAAACGGAATGTTGAAGGGTTCTCTCAATACTCATGATTGAATATAATGTGGGTGTTAGTTTTTTTCTTTTTCTAAGTTTTCAGAGGTAAGATGAGGCGATGCACCTAGGGACAAGAGATCATCTTCTTAAGAAGGGAAAGGCTGTGCGTCTCAGTTTTGTTCCTTCATTCAAAGTTAGCTAATCGTGGGTAATTACATATATTTCGTATAGAAAGGAGGAGTAGACAGCCGGGCATTGTGGTGGGTGCCTGTAGTCCCAGCTGCTCGGGAGGCTGAGGCAAGAGAATCGCCTAAGCCCAAGAGGAGGTTGCAGTGAGCAGTGATGCCACAGCACTCTACTGAGGGTGACAAAGTGAGACTCTGTCTCTAAAAAATAAATGAATAAATAAAAGAAAGAGGGAGTAAAAATGACTGTATTCTATTCACGAATTCTTAATTCTTGCTTAAATTTGACTTTCAAAATGTTCTACCTTTAAAATATCTCCTGGATAGTAGTTTAAGTTTTTTTTCAAAACAAAATTTGTTGAGGCTAAAATAAGAAATGCTCTGCTGTCTATAATAAATTCTGTTAAATGAAAAAGCTAGTGGAAACGTTTCTTGTGAAATAGCGTCTAATGATTTTGCCGTATTGATTCCAAATGCCCTGTGGGGTTTCAGAACTTTTCAGCTAATTCTATCCCTGTACGTATTTAGTGGGTTTTACATAAAACCTTCCAACCCCTGAAGTGATAATGGGTGTTACAAAAGGATTTAGACTAGCATCTTCTGAAAAAAATATGCGTCCCTGGACCTAAAATGTCAATTTGCCAATGTTTTAAAAAGTGACAAAATTAATGAAGAGCTTCTTCTCTTATGAAAATCGAGCACAGTACCGTTACTTATAAAGAGTGGCTTCAGCCTGCTATCTTCATTCATTAGAATTTTGGATGAGGCCCTGCACGCTGGAAGCGCTCTGGGAAATAAAAAGAGCGGTTCATCAGTGTGTGAAACTAACTTGCACTCCTCCCCTTTCATTCATTTTATTGTCCTTCTCTAGAGAGGTGACAGTAAGACAGCTGCCACCACCTAGCCATCCTTATACTTTCTGCATCTCCTAAAGTAGAAATGAATTTAAATTCTAGTAAGTTAGTGGGAAGGATGTCATAGGAGTGTATTGTTTATGTGCTAACAACAAAATAAATTAAAAGTTGAAAGCTTTTATCAATGTGTGGGTATATGATGAGGGAATGTTTTGATGACCTAAACAATTACATTTTTCTCTTGAACTGATTATTTTTGTGTCATATGAACTCCATTACCTTCTCAATGTTGTCATTAGCCAATTTTTTGTGGAGATTTTTTTTTCATCATGTTCTTATTGTGTTTTTAGCTATCCGGATATACTGCTAGTTCTTTAAAACATTTTTTCTTTCTCTTTTTGCAGGAGAGCATGAAATGACTTCAATATGTTTGCTTAATTGTTGGGTATTCCTGGGACAGAGAAGGCACTTATCAGCCAGTCTACATGCATTGGCAGCCACAGCCTGCTCAGTTAGATGGGGCATCTGGGTGATAGAAGTAGGTATGGCTGTAATTCATGAGCTCAGAGCTCTTGAGTGGGCTGAGCAATAAGGCCTATTTTTCCCTATAGATACTTGATGAAAAATGCTAGTTTATTTGGAATAGGTACACCGATACACACAAAAACGAGTGATACTCAATTATTTGTAATTGTGTTTGTTGGGACTCAAGGTAAGCTGTTGTACATAATGCTTCAAAAATGCAGAGACTTCAACGGGATGGGAGCTTGTTTCTCTTCAGGGATAACTGAGCCAGCACTCATCCCTATTACCTTCACATTTCAACTCACAGGAAGGCAGAAGAGAAGAGGAAGTGGAACATGAATAATGCCTTTTCTTTTTTAAACAAGTATTATTCCATAATTTACAGAAAATAACATGCACCTATTTTAAGTGTATAATTTAATGGGTTTTTGCAAATGTTTATACCCATTTAACTACTACCCCAATCAAGATACTAAACATTTCCATCACCTGCAAACATTCCCTCAAGCCCTTTGCTGTAAATATTGTCTAGTCTTGGCCTAAAGTAACTACTGATCTGCTATCTGACACTATAGGTTAGTTTTGCCTGTTCTAGAATTTCACATAAATGGGATTATACAGTAAGTGCTCTCAGGCTGGGCCATGGTTGATACAAGGGAGGTGTGTAAATCCAAGCAGACAGTCTCACTCAGTTTTATGCCAGTGCTGACTCTACAATGTACCCTGTCCCATAATCTTCTGCATCTCATTAATTTTGCTCCGTGTACTGTTTTTGAGACCTTTATTTTGTTGTGTGTCAGTGGTTCTGTATAGTATTCCATATTATAAATATGCCACTATTTGTTTATGTGTTTTTCTATTGACAGGTATTGGATTGCCTCCAGTTTGGGGATTTTATGAATATAATGGCTACAGACAGTTGTGGGCAAATATTTTTGTGAACATATGTTTTTATTTCTTTTGGGAAAATACTTGGGAATGGAATTGCTGGATCATATGGTAAGTATGTGTTGGACTTCAAGAGACTACTAAACTAAATTTGAATGTGGATATAACACTTTATAGTCTTACCGGCAGTGTAATAGAATTCTAGTTGCTTCACAGCCTCCTTGGCACTAGTTACTATCAACCTGCTTACCTAGCTATTCTAATAACCATGTAGTAATATCCTTTGTAATTTCTTTTTACTTTTCTTGTCCATATACCTCAACCCCCTATTCATTTTAGTTTTATTTTGAATCCCCTTGATAAAATTGGCCATCATTTTGTGTGACTAAAGGCCATGTGTATTTTTTTTTTTTAAATCTTTCTCCCATTAACATTTTTAGGGTTTCTTCTTAATATTGAGAAGTGGTTGTGTTAGTTCATTTGCAATGCTATGAAGAAAATACCCGAGAGTGGGTAATTTATAAAGAAATGGGATTTATTCGGCTCATAGTTTTGCAGGCCATAGAAGAAGCATGGCGCCAGCACCTGCATCTGGTGAGGGGCTCAGGAAGTTTTTACTCATGGAGGCGAAGGGAGCTGGTGTGTCACCTAGTGAGAGAGAAGGACTAAGAGAGAGAAGAGGGAGGTATCAGGCTGTTTTAAATAACCATTCCCACAAGGAGGGCACCAAGCCATTCATGAGAGACCCACCCTAACTACCCAAATGCCTCCAGCACTGGGGATCATCTTTTGGCATGAGATTTGGAGGGGACAAATAGCTAAACTATATCAGCAATAATTCTTTATGCATTGTAATTCGTGCTTTACGTGGCCTAAGAAATATTTGCATAACTAAAGTGTCAAAATATCTTTTTCTAAGTTTCTTCTAAAAACATTATGATTTTAACTTTAACATTTAGGTCTATGATCCATTTTGCATTAATTTTTATGGATGTTGAAAAAGAAGGGTTAAAGGTAATTTTTATCCCATGTAGATATCCAGTTGTTCTAGAAGCATTTGTTGAAAAGGCAATCTTTTCCTCACTGAATTATCATGGCACCTTTTTAAAAGATAAATTGTCTGTATATGTATGAGTCTATATCTGTTTCAATGATCTGTATGCTTCCGTTTACACCAGCACCACACTGTAACTTTATAGTTGTTCTTGACACGAGTAGCATGGTGCTCCAACTTTGTTCTCCCTTTTCGAAGTTGTTTAGGCTGTTCTAGGTCCTCTGTATTTCTACATGATTTTTTAGGATCTTCCGGTCAATTCCCTCCTCCCTCAAATGCTACTGGGATTTTAATGTTGATTCCATTAATTATTTAGATTAATTTAGGAGCCAGTGATGTCTTAATAATATTACTTTTTCCCCATGAACATGGTGTTTCTTAAAAACATTAATTTTTATCAGCAATGTTTTGTAGTTTTCAACATTTTATGTTTTTGCTGGTTTTTTTAAGTGCACTGTTGTATATTTAAAAAATATGTTTTGCTTATATATAGAAAAGCAATAATCATGTGTTCACTTTGCATTCTGCAGCCTTGCTAAATTTATTTATTTATTCCAATAGCTATGAAGGTAATACTTTTAGAGTTTTTTTTTAATTTTTACATACACATGTGTTAATTAGGTTTCCACTTTTTGCCTTCACAAAATTAAAAAGGCTTAAAATTTAACAACAATAACAATGTTTAAGGCAAGGACTAGAAACAAAAACCTTGCAAAGAATGAAGATAAATACATTCAGAAAAGAAATCAGACGATTGCTGCAACCAAGTATTAAGCAATAATAATAATAGTAATGCAAAGAAAGTAACATTCACATTGTCAAATAAGAGTATGTCTATTATAGAATGCTTTGACTCTGGTGATCAATATGGAGTCATCAACTAACTTCTTATTATTTTTTTCCGAAGTCTCAAAAAAATAGATAACTAATATTTATAAATAAAAATAAAAGATAATTCCAAAAAACAGATCATGCCAAATATTGTAGGCAATAGAAACAGAAGAAATACTTCAAAATCATTATGTTTAATCTGGATACACCTGATATTAAAATTGGAAAGAATATATTATTATTTTTTTTTAATTTTTATTAAATCATAATTGTGTACATTGGTGCAATCATGGGGCACAATGTGCTGACTTCATATACAATCTGAAATATTTTCATTGAACTATTTAACATAGCCTTCATGGCCTTTTAATCACTA
>CAUYRH010079958.1:0-17082 GCA_963574655.1 Perodicticus potto | reverse complement strand
TCTCAGTCCCCGCCTTTAGGCTGCTCAGTCACTAGATTACTCGCTCCCACCTGATGCTTGTTCTGCGACCCTGAGGGTGTAGCTTGCCGGGGCAGTTCTTCTATAATGGCTCCACACAGCCCACCACCAAACACTGGTAGCTCCATCTGGCTCGGCGGCTCAGTCTGGAGCCCCAGACAACAGTCAAAGACCTCCTCACTCTTACCCCATTTCTCCCAAGGCAGTTCAACTGAGTGCCAAGTCCAAAAGAAACCTGAACAGCTCACAGGTAAGGCCTTTCCATATTGCAATCTCACTGCTGCTGCAGCCACAGCTGCCGGCAGGATTAGACCGAACGAACACACGCAAGCACTTGCCAGATCTCCACTGCTTTTGCCTTCCTCGGGGGTCTAGAAGTCTCACGCTGTCTCCCTGTATCCCCAAAGGGATGTTTCTGGGCAGATCTCACCAGCCAGAGATGCCTGAATTCTTCTCTCCCCAGTCTCACTGTGCCCAGTTGCAAGGAAGCTGTTACTCGGCTGCCATCTTGGCTCCTCCTGAGCAACAGTGCTGTATCTTTATAAGGCATTAGAGGGCTACTTATTTAAAAGTTTGTATCTTTCATTACACTCCGAGTTACAAGTTGTCTAACTGTAAGGGTTAGGAGCACACTCCTTCTACTGAAAAATTTTTGATAAGTACTTGTTTAGTGCAAAGTACTATGTTAGACACCAGGAACTCAGTATTCTAAAAAAAAAAAAAGAGTGCCCACTATCTACTGGGCATAGGCACTGGGGATAGTGAGGTTTCCATGTAGTAGGGGTATTCTTGTTCTTGGGGGTGAGCCTGACTTCATATTACAAGGTGACTGTGGTATGACCCTCGAAAGTTTAAGCTAATGGACAATTCAGGATGACAGTGATTACAAGATGGGACTACAAGCCATTTAAGATCAGCCTACCCCTGGGGAGAAGAAGGGTTAGAGATTGAGTTTAACCTCATGATTAGTGATTCACTCCATCATGCTGACGTAATGAACCCCTTAAGAAAAAAAAAAACCTCTGGATACTGCAGCTCAAGAGAGCTTCCCTACTTGACAATGTTCTGTTGAGTATTGTCACACGTTGTGGCAGAAGAGTGATGTGTCCCTGAAGACATGGCAGCTTCACATTTGGGACTCTCCCAGACTTTATGTGTCCTGTCATTTGGCTTGTCCTAATTTGTATCCTTTGGCTGTAACACAACTGTAAAATGATAGCACTTTCCTGAGCTCAGTGAGACATTTTAGTAAAGTGTCCAATCTGAGGAAACCCCCAATTTGAGGCCATCTGGTGTTTTACAAAAGTGTTGTGGGGATTCCCAAACTTGCAACTGGTGTCTGAAGAGAGAGTAGTTTATGGGGACCACACCCATAATCTATGGCATAACTCAGGGTAGTTAGCCTCAGAAGTTGTTGCAGAGGTGAACAAGGAAAGTCCTTGACCTTGTGAGATTTCTCTTTCAGGGCACAGGGAAGGGGAATATGGAGCACATAAAGAAATAATTAAAATGTCTGCAAGGGAAAAGCACTGTGAAGACAAGATAGGTTAATAGGATAGGGTGTGATTTCCAGCCAGAGAAAGAGCAGAGAAGGGTTCAGGGAAGGCCTTTTGGACATGAGACTTAAGACTCAAAGAAGAAAGGAGGGAAATAGTGAGTCAGGAGATGTCAGCCCTGCCCTTCCTGGATAATCACCAAGCAAGACAATCCAGGAAAAGCAAGTCAGAATCAACAGCAGAAAAATCCTGCTTTCTAAAAGACCTATGCTTTAAAAGTTGACCATAAGGTGCAGTTTTTGCTACTTGAGTCACATTTTTCTCTCATTGATTTTCAAGATAAAATCATAAACTGAGTTTCATGGAAGGTCAATGTGGACCAGGTTGGACACCCTGGAAGGAATGAAGTCAGAATAGCATTGCAGATGAAGCAGGGTACCAAAGGCATCCAAGTTACCTCTCTTTTCAATGCACATTAGCCCCTCTGCACTCCAGCCCAGTGATTCCCAAACATGCATATAAATCAGCTGAGGATCTCATTAAAATGAGGATTCTGATTCAACAGGTCTAGGGAAGGGCCTGAGATTCTGCACTTCTAATAAGCTCCTAAAGGATACTGTGACCACTGGTCAGACGGCCTAATGCTCAGTAATGGAGCTCTAACCCAGTACTGTCGAACAGAAGCAAAACGTGAGTCACAAATGCAAATCAAACATGTAACTTTACATTTTCTATTGGCCACATTTTGAAAAAAAATTGAACAGAACTTGTGGAAATATGATAAGTATGTCTTTAACCTAATATATCCAAAATAGTATCAGTTCAACATCATGCCTTTGCTTTGTACCAAGTGTATATTTTTTGTATATAGTATAGCTCAATTTGAAATAGTTAATAATAGTTAAATAATTTCAAGCGCTCAGTAGCCATCTATGGCTGGAGTTGACCACATCGGTCAGTTGTATTAGACAGAACAGCTGTGGCTAGTGGGTAGTCTTAGAACTGAGATGTTACACTTGGAAAATCAAAGCCTGCAGCTGCTCTTGTTGAAGAAATTCAATTGGAATGTTATTATATTCCTCATAAGTAATATTTAGAACTATGCAGCAATTACAATGTTTTTAAATATCATTTGTACATAGGAAAACACTATTTTCATATACCTATATAAAATACGTGATGTATATTACAGACATATACATAAAATATAATGTGCATATGTATGTAATTAATGTGTAGATGATGTTATTATACATACTTGTATCACATATATGCATATATTATATATATATATCAGAGTAGCAGCTATTATCAAAGGTTTGCTGTGGTAGTTTCTGGCTAGTATGAAGTAGAGATTTTCGCAGGTGCTTCCTCTAATCAGGGTCAGCTGGATACAGGAAATGAATTTTTTCCTGCAACTCAATTCTCCTGATTGCTGGCCTACATTAACAAAAGTCAGCAGGTGATCACTCAAACGCTCTGGCCTCAACAGTAATGCTATTAGCATCTTTTATCCAAGTCCCCCAAGCATATTAAGAGCACAGCTAAAGCTCTGCAATACTCTGTGACTAAAATAGTCCCAATTTACAAACAAACTGATAAGGCAGCCATTGGCTGAAAAATTTGTTCCCAATCCCAAGGCCCGCTCTAGCAGATTGGCAATCAGAAGGCATTGCTATGGGCACCATCCTGCATGACTCTGCCTCCTATGGACACTGTAGTTCTCCCTCAGATCGATCTTTCTAAGTCACCCAAAGCCACAGTCTAGTGAAGAATGATGATAGTAAAAAGGAAGAAAACAAACTGTTATGATCATTAAAATAACGATTTTTTTGGATAAAGTCATTGTTGGAAGTGGATACCTTTGCACACTAGGAATTATCGATTACTCCAACAAGGGAAAACACAATTACAATCCATAGTAATTAGACTTGGATCAAAATAATAATAATGTGTTTTTGTAGATAGAAGGGAATACAGGTTTTTTATTGAATTGCCAGGGGCAATTGTAGCAGGGTAGGAGAATATCTCCAATAACAAAGACAGATGTCATTTGACCAGGAAGCGAGTGCTAGTAGTATTTAATGCCTGGTGGTTCCCCGACTGTGCATTGTTCACAGAAGCTTTTCATCAGTTTTAGTCACGTAGATATTTTTATTCTAATGTATTAGCCATTATGAAGCACTTATGCTGCCTGTCTCTGCAAGGATTTCCAAATCTATTAGAATTGAGACCTCATAATAAGGTCTCATAAAAAGATACAAACTTTTATGAATCCCATTTTACAGATGATGGAGGTTTATCAGTGTGTCCAAAAATCACAGCTGGGAAGTTCAAAAGACAAGACTTGAACCCAGTTCAATCTGACTTCAGACTTACTGAGCTATTGACTAGACCACCCTTTCTAGTTCTGAAAAGTACTGTCTAAAATTAAACTCCATATAATGAGCCCAAACGTAACTCTTATTATTTCTACTATTGGGTATTAGGTCAATATTTGGGGATCAAATAAAATCAGTTTATTCCTTGTCCAATTTATGTCTTGGGATAGCTATACTTTCGCCAAACCTCTCTTTGCTATACGACTAGTTCTTAGGTTCCTTCAACTGCCCTTCATGTCTTATGGGCTCCTAGCCCTTTGTCGCATCAAGAATTCATGTGCTACAAAATGTCCCTTATATTTTGAAACAGTCTTTTTCTGTACTTCAATAGCCACTCCAGTGGGTTGGAGGGAAAGGTTGGTATTATGGTAGGATTACTGGTGGTTATCATGTAATCAGACATCATCAGGTAATAAGACATTAAGGAAAGAGTTGTCCCCTTGGGAAACTCATTTGTCTGTTCAGTCCTTTCTCTCCCATCCCTTTCCCCAAACCACCCAAAATCCGATGGTAGGTGCTCGGGGAGATTAAACTCACGCATAGTGCCAAGAAGAACAGTATCAGGTAAAAAGAATAGCAGCTCCCAGGATACCTGAAAAATGACCACTGGTCTCCATCCCTCGCTGCATCCTGTATCCTTGCTTTTTGCAAGTCTTCAAACATGAAGTCTACAGAAGGTGCCAAAAAATGTATACACATTTTAAGAAAGAAAAAAAGAGTATTAAAATCATAATACTCAATATATACCAATAACAAAAGATGAATACAAGTTATATTGAGTATCTCTTGTCATTACAGAAGTCAAACATGACTTGCGTATTTACAAATTTCATATAGTTCTCTCCTTTCTTAAAATATGTGAACTGTTTTGGGCACCTCTGTGTTTACCTTCTTTTTAAATATGGGCTGGCATTGTGACCATTTTTAGCCAAATGATGGGATAGAAATGATGTTTTTTCCAATTTTGAGCCTAAGCCTAAGATGCTTGTGAGCTTCCGCACAATCTCTGAGAAGGCTGCCCTGATCTGTGTGAAGATTGCCAGCTAACCTGCTGGACCAGGAACAGAGACGAGCTGTTGTAGCTGAGGCCATCTGAGATATGCCAGTCGCTGGCCAACTCAACAGTTGACTTCAATTGCGTAAGGGAGCCCAACTGAGACCAGAGTGACGACCTAGCCAAAACTAGCCCAAATGCTGCCCCGGAGCCACGAGTTAAATAGAATTTTTAATTGAAGCCTTTACATTTTAGGGTGGTTTATTACAGTTTTTTTAAAGCTAGCCAATATACTGTGTCTGTAGCTAACATAATATCTTCAAAGAACTCAGTATAATAACAATAAATATATAATAAACTTCAAAGTAGCCAACTAAGGAAACCAATATCATAAACATTCTCTTGTTTTACTAATGTGTAACTGGTCTTATTACTTTTGTCTGTAGATATAGGAGACAAGATTAAGAAAGAAGGTTGGATTAACCTCAAAGAGGTTAAGAAAGAGGGTTAAAACAACCTTGGATTAAGAAAGAGAGTTAGTCTTCTGGGTATATACCTAGTAAAGGACTCATCTTTATAATCTTAACCCAGTGTTAAGCAAATCAAGGATGTTCCATGTAGGTTGGTTGAATAAAATTAAAATAATGTCAGTCCAGAGAGCAACTTAATTACAGCCCTGTCTCGTAGGGCATGGGGAATGACCCAGTGTCATTTTCTGAAAATGGGTGTGTAGCATGTGATAATGGAATGCCAGGCAGAAAAGGAAACTAATTCTGTGCCAAGCATTCTACAGACTCTATCTCGCTTAATCCCTCACTACCATGAAGTACTTATGGCTGTGCCTTTTGTACAGATGCAATTGACTGAGTTAATAAATTGTAGAGTCCAATACTGTGACCCACAATTTGTCTGGCAATAACACTTGTCCTAAAAGGGCAGCAATCTTGGGGCGGCTGTTTGCAACCTCCAGGACAAGGACCCAACCTTTAGCAGAAGCAGTTTTCACAGAAAGGAAAGCGAAAGAAGCTCAAGGCATAATAAATCTGCTGGGTGGGGCGGCCCTGGCAGTCTCAGGGAACTAGCAGAGCAGGAGGGTGGCTATGCTGGGCTCCTAACTGGGTCTAGAAGTTGGGGGCCTTAGTGCCCCCAGACGAACTTGCACACCGAGTTGCAGGTGCACTTCCAGAGCCAGAAGAGATCGCGAGGCTGGGAGTGTGAGAGCCACTGGGAGCCGGGGAGATTCTTCCCGGCACTCTTCCTCCGGGAGGATGGTGAGAGGCCTGAGGGGCGGCGCGAGGAGAGGGTGATGGGGCTGCCCCGCCAGGCTCCGGAGATTCTGCAGCCGGGGCGGGCGCGGTGACCCCAGGCCTGGCAGAGCGCTGTCTTCCAGCGAGCGCCGAACACGCTGACTCGGGGCTGCCTGTCCGGAAAGAGAGAGCTGCGTCGGGCATCGTTTTCCAAAGCAGTTTGGATCTTTTTTCCCTGTCAAATTTTAAAAGTTGTCTCGGTTAGGTGGATCTGCTTTTTAAAGAAAAGTTTTTAAGTTCTTTGTAAATTAGAGATATTTATGAGTCCTTTACCTGTGAAATGTGTTCTGAATATTTCCTTCTAGTTTTGGATATGGTGACTTTCTTTGGCACTCAAACGGTTTTATTTTATAGAGTAAAATTCACAAGTCTTTTATTTTATTACATCTTTATATTCCATATTTTAATATGTAACTTTTACTCAGACTTTGCCCTACACCCAAGTTATAGAAAAGTTCATTCTTGCTTTCTAGTACTTGTACTCATTTTTTTATATGTATATTTAAATCTCTAATACATTTAGAGGTTGTTCTTGTGTATGGTTTGAGGAATGGATCTAACTTTATCTTTTTTCCAAATGGGTATCAGTTGTCCCAATGCGATTTATTAAAAAACGTTATCACTGCCCCAGTAACTTGAAACAGGTAGTCAGGCTATTTCCAGATCTTCTGTTTTATTCTATCCACCTGTTTATTTCATCCCCTTTAGAGAGACTTTGAAGTATTTTGTTTGTTTTCTTTTGTTTGGAGACATAGTCTCACTCTCTTACCCAGGCTGATGTGCCCTAGTGAAGTGTTTTTAATTTTTTATTTTGTACAGACAGGGTCTCTCTGTTGCCTTGGTCAGTGTCAAACCGCTGGCCTCAAGTGACACTCCCACCTTTGCTGCCCAAAATGCTGGGATTACAGGCTGAGCCACTGGACCTGCAGGATACTTGGGTGTCAGAGCTTATAACCCTAGAGTGCTCCCATCTCAGTATTTTCCTAGCTATTCTTTTTTATTTTTCCTTTTGAACTCTTCTCATTTATGGTCAGTGTTAAAAAAAGAAAAAGAAAGCTCATTGGAATTTTTATTGCGATCACATTAAATTTATACATCAAATTACAGAGACCTGACACCTTGAGGTGGTATTGAGATGTTCTAACCAGTACAAAGGATGTGGATTAATACTGAGGGGAGAATGTGAGTAGGCTGTTGTCCCTGCCATGGCTGAGCTGATCCAGAAGAAGACGTTGGGAGAAGTGGAGAAATATCAACAGCTACAGAAGGACTTGAGTAAATCCATGTCAGGGAGGCAGAGGCTTGAGGCACAACTAACAGAAAATAATATCTTGATGGAGGAACTGGCCTTGCCGGATGGGTCCAGCATGGTCTTTAAACTTCTGGGTCCTGTGCTGGCCAAACAGGTGCTGAGGGAGGCTTGGGCCACAGTGGGGAAGAGGCTGGACTATATCACAGCTGAAATTAAGTGATATGAATCCCAGCTCCGAGACCTTGAACGGCACTCAGAGCAACAGAGGCAAACCCTTGCTCAGCTGCAGCAGGAGTTCCAGCGGGCCCAGGCAACAAAGGGAGGGGCTCCTGGGAAGGTCTGACCCCATGGTTGGGGGGAGAGGAGAGAATGAGGCAGCTAGGATTTATACTGTAGGTAATAAAATGTAAAAATACCTGGCTTTGTTTTCTGACCAGCCACTTCTGTCTTAACTGTCTCCATTCAGCTCTCTAGCCCCTTCCACCTTCTATGTACTCTACCTATGTTACTCCGTCAGGTCTAGACTCTTGCAACTGGAATCTCTCTGTGCTACGGTAATCTCTTCTGTCTTGAAACTGAACTCTTAAACCTGTTTGTTACCTGTGTATACAACCCTAACTCTCCCTTATCTTGGTTGGCATGACTCTTTAGGAAACACAAAAACCACATGTATAACAACATAATATAGCATGTTTTTAGGAATGCCAGTTTAATTAAAGAACTCACAATTCTCTAAAAAAACAGAAACAAACAAACAAACAAACAAACAAACAAAAAAAAAAGGATGTGGGCCAGGCGTGGTGGCTCACGCCTATAATCCTAGCACTCTGGGAGGCCAAGGCGGGTGGATTGCCTGAGCTCAAGAGTTAGAGACTAGCCTGAGCAAGAGCAAGACCCCATCTCTAAAATTAGCCGGGCACCTGTAGTCTCAGCTACTCGGGAGGCTAAGGCAAGAGAATCGCTTGAGTCCAGGAGTTTGAGGTTGTTGTAAGCTATGACACCAGGGCGTTCTACCCAGGGTGACAAAGGGAGACTGTGGGGGAGGGGGAGAGGGCACGGGGAGGGAACAAAGGATGCCTTATCTTTACTTAAGACAACATTTCTTATTAAATTTGGGTTTTTTCTTGCTTGTGTAAATGAAGTTTTCTCATTCTCATTCTCATTTCTTGCTAAATTTGGGGTTTTTCTTGCTTGTGTAAATGAAGTTTTCTCATAATTGACATAATTTACATAATTGAATATTTAGACATTTTCTTTCATTTAAAAAATTAAGCTATTTACCCAATTACAGCATTAAGACATTTGTGTTCTACACCTAATAGATCCAACTTGTACTTGCAATATGCTCCTTAGGTGTGGTCCCATTGGGTAAATGAGGTGAAGGCTGTGTTGATTAGTAGGATATAAGCACTCCAATTTGTACGAATAATCAACACATTGAATCCCATAATGGCATAAATGTATTCATGATCCATGTGCAAATGACTTAATTAAAAAAAAAAGAAATGTGAATATCTTCTAACAACAAGCAAATTTTATTTACCTAATCTTTATTGGGGAAAAAGAAAGAGAGACCAGTGTTTCCACATTAATTCTCTCTATGCATTTAAACAAAAGTTTTTTTCTAACCACTGAAAACAAACAAACAAACAAAAATTAAGCTATAATTTATGTACAACAAATTCATACTTTTTAGTGTACCTTTCTCTGAGTTCTGACAAATGTATACCACACAATGAAGATATCAAAGAGTTTGATCACCTCCTAAAATTCCTACCTGTCCCATTGATGTTAACCCCTTCACTAGTGAACTCCTGGCAGACCCTAGTCAGATTTTGGTCTCCCTAGTTGCAGAACATTAAACTGTGTAATAAAATCATACAGTTTGTAACATTTTCAGTCTTAGATATCTTTAGTTTTCTATTGATTTCTAATTAAATTCCATTGTGGCCAAAGATAATGTTTTCTATTATTTGAATCCATTAAAATTATTATATTACTATTTGTTTTAGGAACAGAATATGGTCTATCTTGGTAAATTCCCATGCACACTTCAAAACAAACTGTGTTCTGTTGTTGGATAGGATATTCTATAAATGTCTATTATAGTTGGTTGATAGTGTGGTTCATGCTCTTATATCCTAATTTATTGTATGACTACTTGTTCTATTAATTATCAAGATAAGATGATAAAATCTGTAATTATAAGCATGGGTTTATTTCTTCTTGGGATTTGATCAATTTTGGCTTCATATATTTTTGAAGCTTTGTTTTTAGGTATACTATGTATAAATGTTAAGGATTGTTATTTCCTCTTGATGAACTGATCCATTTGTCATCATAAAATGACATTCTTGTCCTTTGTAATATTTATACTAAAATCTACCATATATCTTTGTTATTTATTTATTTTTTGAGGTAGGGTCTCACTCTGTTGCCCAGGCCAGAGTGTAGTGGTGTCATCATACCTCTCTGCAACCTCTGTCTCCAGGCTTGAGTGTTCCTCCTGCCTCTGCCTCCCCGTATCCTGCCTCAGCCTTCAAGTAGCTGGGACTATGGGAAGGCAGAGGCAGGAGGAACAATTCATAGTGAATTATTCATTATCCACCACCCATAGTGAATAATGAATAGTTCACTATGACTAATGAATAATTTTTATATTTTTTGTAGAGGTGGGGTCTCACCCTTGTTGAGGCTGGTCTTGAACTTCTGGCCTCAACCAATCCTCTTGCCTTGTAGTTTCAGAGAACTAGGATTATAGGCGTGAGCCACCACACCTGGCCCCTTTTAATTTTCAGAAATTGTGATAAAGTACATATAAGATCAGATTTACCATCTTAACCATTTTTAAGTGTAGAGTTCATTAGTGTTAAGTATGTTTACGTTGTTGTGCAGCCAATCTCCAGAACATTTTCATCTCGCAAAACTGAAATAGTACATTATTTGTGTTTTCATGACTAACTTACTTCACTTAAGTAATATCTTCAAAGTTTATCTATTTTATAGTGTGTGTCAGAATTTCCTTACTTTCTAAGGTTGAATAATATTCCATGGTATGTATACCCCACTTTTTATTCACTCATTCACCCAGGGATGGACATCAGGTTGCTTCCACCTTTCAGCTACTGTGGATAATGCTACTGTGAATATTTGTTGTCTCCATCACCTTGGACTGCTGTGACAAATGTCAGAGACTGAAAGGTTTAAACAACAAATGTTTATTTCTCATAGTATAGAGGCTAGAAGTCTGAGATCTTGGTGCCAGCCTGATCAGGTTTTTAGTGCAGACTCTCTTCCTAGTTTGTAGATAGCCTCTACTGACTGTGTCCACACATGGCGGAGAGAGAGAGCTCTGGTCTCTTATCTTCTTATAAGAACATTAATCCCATCACAGGGCCTCTGCCCTTCTGACCTCATCTAAACACAATTATCTGCAAAGGCCCCAGATGCAGTCACAATATCTCATTGTGGTTTTGATTTGCATTTTCTTAATGACTAATGACATTCAGAATTTTTAATGCCTTAATTGACCATTTATATTTTTTCTTTTAAGAAATGTCTATTTACATCCTTTGCTGTTTTTAAAATCAGGTTACTTGGTTTTTCATTGTTGAGTTGTGAGAGTTCTTCACATATTCTATGTGCAAATCATCGGTTATATGATTTTCTCCTAATTTGTGGGTTCTCTTTCCACTTTCTTGATGGTATTATTGTTTTTATTTTCAATTCTCTCAACATGTATTTGTATTTGTAAAGAATAACTTTTTCTGTAACTTTTTCATTTCTACGTTTGTCCTTATTTCTTTTCCTCACCTTATTTTGATGACCAGGAAGATTTCCAGATTTCCAAATAATATATTGAAGGAAGCGATGACAACATATATCTGATTTTTGTTTTATTTTTGGTTTTTAGTGCTCCTTAGAAGAGTGATGCTCATGTTTTCTTCACTGTGAATCCTCTTGACTTCTGAGTTTAAAATAAGATGCTTTTTTTTCCTTTGAGACAGAGTACCACTCTGTTGTCCCAGCTAGAGGGTAGTGGTGTCATCGCTCACGGCAACCTCAAACTTCTAGGCATAAGCACATGCTACCACGCCTGGTTAATTTTTCCATTTTTTTTTTAGAGATGTGCTTTCACTCTTGCTCTTGAAGCTGGTCTCAAACTTCTGACCTCAAGTAATTTTCTTGCATTGGCCTCCCAAAGTGCTAGGATTACAGGCCAGGCCCCTTATGAGACTTTATCATGCTAGGGGAAGTCCCTTTATTTCTCTTTCAAAGATTAAAAAAAAAAACCAATGAAAAATGTAAGTCAAAGTCTCTATTCTCCCCTTCGTTTGTGATAAAGGTCTACTCATACCCAGTCTTTGTGAATGTGAAGCATGTCTGTATTTGGTTACATCTGGAGATTGCTCTTTCATTATGCAGTCACTTCTTTCTTGTCAGTAATAACTTGTAGTTCTGTTAATTCAGATCAGTGAATGAGCACCATCATTCACTGTCATCTTTGTGACTTTCCCCCCATGATTTGATGAGTAAATCTGACTTTACCAAGTAAAATGTTTAACTTTATGTAATCATTTTAGCCAAAGAGATACTATTTTCCTTGTTATTAAAAAAAAACTAAGGCAATCAGCAAAATCTGTTTTCTTCTAAGGTATTTAAATACAGAAAGTAATATAAAGATCAAAGTCTTTCAAATCTCAAGTCTGATCTAAAAACTAACATCCTGAGTGTTTCTTCCTAAAAAATCCAGTAAGTTGGAAGACCTTGGTACAAAAATACTACTTTTCAGCAGAGTGGACAAAATGGAAGAAATTGAAGTGGATGAAATAAATGAATTTGTTAAAGACTTTTCACAAGCCTCTCTTTTCATTGCATTCCACAATATCCAAGACATCAGGATTGAGAACATTCGATCTTTGCTCATAAAGTCTTTTAATGGCCTGTCTGAAGCCAATGTGACTTCAGGATGGAAGTAATAGCCAATATTAAAGTTGCTGTCATCATTTTTTCTCAACAATACTGGTAAGGCAGACAATAGCTTATGACCTTTTATTTCCAAATTGTGGTAGCATCCTACTTTGAGATTCTAGGCATCTAACAATGGGTGTTCTTTAAAAGTTGTGCTCTTTCTAACTCCCAGTAAGAGAGAGCTGTGAGGGAATACGTAGAATTACTTCTGCTACTGCTGGTAGCTACCATTTATCTAGTCCATGCTCTCTGCCAGGCACCGTGCTAAGCTTTTTACTTACCTTATAACATATAGCTCTCTGAGATAGGTACTGTGATTATGTGCATTTTACAGATGAAGAAATTGGGGCTTAGCAAGGATTAAGTAACTTGCTCACAGTAAATTGATTCAGATTTCCAAAGTAGACATCCTGACTTCTGAGTGTATTTTCTTTACCACTATACATGTCTTCTCAAATTTCCATTGAGTTTTAATAGTAATAAGACTTCATTTTTAAGATAATGATATGTACAAACAGTGATCAAGGTATGATGACATGTATAAGGGGGACAGAGAGAAATTGGATTTAGCAAACCATATTGTATTTTTTTTGTTTTAACAATATTTTATTATAATCATTATTACTATTATCAGATGACAGAGTGGCTGCTCATACTTGATTACATTTGGAGAGGTTGTTTGATTTTTGTTCCCCAAATGATCTCAAACTAGAGATAATTGTTGAAGATAGCTATGCATTCAGCTGTGTATGTTACATTGAAACTAACATTGTGAAATCTAACTTTACATAGAAACTTAACATCTAAAACTTTAATTCTTAGTTATAGCCTAAAAATCAAATTGCTTTTAAAAATCTGTTTTCTTTTCATATGAAATGAAATTGCTGTGCCATAAACAGATTGTCTTTTTTTTAATATTTCAACACAGATGTTAATGTTTGTGATGGACTCTATAAAGTTCGGCAACTCAAGATTTTCCCGGAACTTTGGGAATTCACAAGAAACTACTGAGACTGATAATATGCCACCTGATATTGAAAATAATTATATAACGATTTTCCTTGAAAAATACCAAAAAAGAAGGATTATTCTTCCATTATTTCCCAGAGGAGAGTTCAGCCCTTGTTGAGTTTTCTGACTATAAAGGTAACATAGATTTCTCTTGCTTCTCTTTTTGTTCTTTTTAAAAATATATATGTAACAATATAAATAAATAGCTTTATCTCTTTTTTTTTTGATGTTCAGAATGATGATTAACCATTTGATGCATAAATGAAGTCAGATTAGTAGCTACACAGATGATTAGGAATCCCATCAAAACTACCATGTTCTTAATGGATGTGCTATGAATTAACTGAAACTTTGAACATGTATCTGTGGAAATCTAGCTAACACAATTTTTGTTGTTTGTTGTTGTAATAACAAAAAATAAACAACAAAAACCTTCGCTTGACCCCAAATTTCCATGTAGCTGGTATTGTATTTCTTTGCTTCCCTTTGCAAAAAAATTTCTTTCTTTCTTTTTTTTAGACAAGAGTTTCATTCTGTCACCCTAAGTAGAGTGCTGTACCATCAGCCTAGCTCACAGCAACCTCAAACTCAAACTTTTGGACTCAAGTAATTCTCTTTTCTCAGCCTCTAGAGTAGCTGAGACTATGGTGTGTACCACCATGTCTGGCTAATTTTTCTATTTTTAGTAGAGACAAGGTTTCATTCTTGCTCAGGCTGATCTCTGAACTCCTAAGCTGAAGCAATCCTCTTGCCTCAGCCTCCCAGAGTTCTAGGACTATAGGCAAGAGCCCCTGCTCCTGGCCACAACAAAATTTCTTGATCAAGTTTGCCCGTGCTCATCCCTATTTCCTCTCATTCTTTCCTAAATCCATTCCACACAGGCTTTTATCACCAGCAATCCACCAAAGCGGTTCTTTCTGGTCAAGGTCAAGAGTAACCTCCATGTTGCTAAATTCAATAACCACTTTTCAGTGCACATTTTTATTTGATGTCTTCACAATATTTGGCACAACTGGTGGCTCCCTCCTCCACACAGTTCCTTCACTTGCTGCTAGGACTCCTCACTTGGGTTTTTCCTATCTCCATGGCTTCTCATTCATATTCTTCTTCTCTTGGTCATCTTCTTTCCCCTGTTCTTAGTGTAGGACTCAGTCAATGGTTCTTTTCTCTTTTTTATCTTTACTCAGTCCCTTGGGGGATCTAATGGATTTAAATATTGTCTGTGTACCCATGACTCTCAATGTATATGACCAGCCAAGACTCTCCTGAACTCGTGTCTACACTCGCTGTCTAGAAGGCTTCCTTATTTGCTGTCTAAAAGCATTTGACATAAATATAACATGTCTAAAATGAACTTCTCCCAACCAACCAGCATTGCCCACAGGCTTTCCCCATCTCAATTGATAGCCTCATCCTCCTGGCTGCTTGGGCCAAAACTCAGATGTCATCTCCAATCTTCTCTTTCTCTCATAACCCATATCCCAACCTTTAAGAAATCCTGTTCACCTGCAAGATAGATTCAGAATCTGATCCTTTCTCAAAGAGCACATTAAGCATTTGGAAAATTAATGAACCATTTTAAAGACAGCAATGATTTTTTGAGAAGACTTAATTGTGCCACAAAGTAACTTATAGCTTGGATAATATGACCAAATAAATACTATTTTAATGGTGATACCTCAGCTGCTCATCTTCTCCCAATTGTGATCCTGAGGAAGAGGTGGTGAAGCCAAAAAGTATCCCTGAAACTATAGATGAGGATAGGAGACTAGAGGGAGAAATGAGTGAGCACGAGAGGAGAGAAACAGAGATAATATGTTTATCCTCACGCAGGTTCAATGGAAACCAGTCAGGCAGGAGAGCCAAAAATCAAGAGGATATCTAGAAAGAAAAGGAGCTTGCCTTTCAATAAGGATGTCTTAGTCTGTTCAGGCTGCTATAACAAAATTCCTTAGACTTGGTAATTTCTAAACAAAGGAAACTTATTGCTCACACTTCTGGAAACTGGTTTTGGTGTCAGCAGTACTGGGGCTGAGGGATTATTCTCTGTTCCAGAGATGCCTTCTTACTGAACCTTCAGAGGGCAGAGGTGAAGAAGGCTCCCAGGAGTCTTTTTTATAAGGTCATTAATCCCACTCTGGAGGGGGGAGCCCAGTGACCTAATCACCTCTTCATACCACCACAATGGGGATTAGGTCTGATCATGAATTTTGGAGGGACACAAACATTCAGACTGTAGCAAGTGGTTTAAAAAGCTGAAAACCTTAATGCTAGGGCAAACTTCATTCTGGTGTTTATGAGTGAAATATTTGATTCTTAATATAGCAATGAATTGATATCACTGGGAAATTTTAATTGATACTTTATGAGAGGACAGATGTCAAGGATTGACATCTTTCTCTTACCAGACTTCTACATTTAAAACGGTAGATCCTGGCTGGGTGCCCACAGCACAGTGGTTATGGCGCCAGCCACATAACACCGAGGCTGGTAGGTTTGGATGCAGCCTGGGCCAGCTAAACAAGCAATGACAACTGCGACAAAATATAGCCAGGCCTTGTGCCGGGCGCCTGTAGTCCCAGCTACTTGGGAGGCTGAGGCAAGAGAATTGCTTAAGCCCAAGAGTTGGAAGTTGCTGTGAGCTGTGATGCCACAGCACTCTACTGATGACAACATAGTGAGACTCTGTCTCGAAAAAAAAAATCGTAGATCCTTAGGATTAATATCAACTTCTCCAACATGCAGAATTTGAAGGCCCCTTCTCTCTCACGCACTTTCACCTAGTTCTTAACACTGCTTTTGACATATGAAGACCCTTAACAAAAATTTTTTTTATCTTGGTTATACTCTGGTAAATAGTTAATATTTAAGCATAGTCGATATTTCTGTGGCTGACATGTGTGAGTTGGGTTGTCTGGGAGCTTCACTCTGCACTCTAGCCGTTAGAGAAGTGAAGAAACCAAAAGGGGAGGCAGAGTGATATAAAGTGCAATGCAGCATTTTATAAATATTTTAAAAACTGCAGTGAACCACAAAAATACATTTTATATCCCAACCAATCCTATGCCTTCTATGAAAATAAAAGTGTTTGTTGCAATTTGCAAAAATAAATTTTGTAACAATATATGCATTTCTTGCTAAGAAACTGATGCAATCTGTTTTCTGTTTGGTAGATAAGATTATATATACCACACAGACATATATATACACAGCTGTCCCTTGGTATCTATGGGGAATTCTTCCAGGATCCCTTGAAGATACCAAAGCTCAGAGATGCTCAAGTCTCTTATATAAAATGACTTAGTATTTGCATATAACTCATCTATATCCTCCTGTATACTTTAAATCATCTCTGGATTACTCATAACACCTAATGCTGTATAAATGCTATGAAATAGTAGTTCTGCTATATTTTTGAATATATTGTTTTTTTTCTTTTCCCCCAAATATTCTTTTTTTTTTTTTTTTTTTTGAGACAGAGCCTCAAGCTGTCACCCTGGGTCGAGTGCCATGGCATCACAGCTCACAGCAACCTCCAATTCCTGGGCTCAAGTGAGTCTCTTGCCTCCGCCTCCCAAGTAGCTGGGACTACAGGCGCCCGCCACAACGCCCGGCCATTTTTTGGTTGTAGCCGTCATTGTTGTTTGGCGGG
>CAUYRH010079956.1:0-16263 GCA_963574655.1 Perodicticus potto | reverse complement strand
CACGCAAGAAGCCCAAGTGCCCATGTACCCATGAATGGATTAATAAATTGTGGTATATGTACACCATGGAATATTACGCAGCCTTAAAGAAAGATGGAGACTTTACCTCTTACATGTTTACATGGATGGAGCTGGAACATAGTCTTCTTAGCAAAGTATCTCAAGAATGGAAGAAAAAGTATCCAATGTACTCTGCCCTAATAAGAAACCAATTTATAGCTTTATGAAAGCTATAACCCAATTATAGCCCAAGAAGAAGGTGAAAGGGAAGAGGGAGGGAAGGGGAAGGGGGAGGATGGGTGGAGGAAGGGTAATCGGTGGGACCACACCTATGGTGCATCTTACAAGGGTACATATGAAATTTACTAGGTGTAGAATATAAATGTCTTAATACAATAACTAAGAAAATGCTGTGAAGGCTATGTTAACCAGTTTGATGAAAATATTTCAAATTGTATATAAAACCAGCACATTGTACCCCATGTGCATTGATGTATATATCTGTGATTTAATTTTAAAAAAAAGCATTGTGGTTTATCATAGAGAAGAGGCAAAAGTAAAATCATATATAGTATACTTATGAAACTTTCTCCAATTCCAGGCACACTAAAGAAGTAGATTGATACACTGGAATTTACAGTTCTTATAATTGTTAACATCTGCCAACCTTCCAAACTGAGGTTATTATTGGGTAGTATTCATTCGTTTCCTGGGGAACAGACTTTTGAGGAAGACACCAGAATGATATCTCTGGAATGGAAGAGTCCAGGTGTAGAAAATAAAAATAGTCTAATTGTTTTTGGACCTCATGTTTCAGGCCAATGTTCTCCACATTTCCAATGTATTTATAACAGAGACATATTTCTTGAGACACTGACTAAGACATTTAGGAGTAAGGAGACATGTAGTTCCAGGCTGGCCATATTTCTTGATACTTATTATAGGCAGAAGAAGTTTTTGCCTAGTGGGTGGGAAATATCCTTCAAGGAAGCCATAGCTAGGGTATTGAAAACTCAAATACCTATAGGGCCAGGCAGGTACTAAAAACAAATGAAATGAGCCACATGTAAGAAGGCTGGGAACTATGCCAATCTGGAGAGTGCATGCTCCTTTCTAAAGGGAGAATTTGCTAATTTACTTAATGGTTGTTATGAGCTAATGAGGGCCCATTGTTGTGAGAGATTCTAACAATCTGAAATTTATTAAAAATGTTTTGATTTTTGAATGCAGATGATGAGTTTAAATGTTTTAAAACACTGAGCAGATCAACACAAAATATTTACGCAGGCTGTAAATTATTTGAATTGTTATTTTTTTTTACTTTTGCTATAGATAAAGGAAGTCTGCATATTAGGTTGAGGTTGGGTTTTGCTCAGCCTCCGTGTAAGCTCCACCTACCTCTGGAATGAGAATGCTTGCCTTCCAAAATCTTCCAGATAAAAACAAAACTACCTGTGGAAGAAGAGGAGTGAAAAGAGGGATGACCAAAGTAACTGAGACAGTCATAGAACTCTCAATGGAGGCTTTGTGGTAAGAGAACAGATCTTGGCATGCATCCTGACATGAGCCTTTCCTTCTTTTTTTAAGGAGTTTGGCAGTGGGTAGCTCAGGGTTGGCTTGGTTGCTCAAGATTAGTCCTGACTCTGATCTTCCTTTCCTGCCACTCTTACTATTTGGCTTTTTCCCCCATGGGTTTAAGATAGCTATTATAGCTGCAGGCATGGAATCCGTGCTCCATGCAAGGAAGAGGGAGGAAAAGCAAAAACAAAATGCATATGTCTGTCTCTACCTTCTTGGAAGAAAACAGCTTCCTCAATAGGCTTTTCTATTAGACTTCTGCTTATGTTTAGCTGGCCAGAATCCTGATCCATGTTCATCCCTAGGCTGCAGGGAAGGCTAGAAAAAAATGGGAAGTGGATATTGAGAAGGCATGACCCACGTAAGTACACAGGACAAGTAATTCTAGGGTAAACCTGCTCTTATATTGTTCTCATGATTATGCTCATTTTCTATAGGCTGGATGCATCTGCAACCAGAATCTACACCCCTCCCCAAGATTCAGAAGCTATGATGTAATTGAGGAAGGTCAAAATAGCAGAAAAGTATGTGGTCCACATCTCCATGACCCTCAGGAAAGTAGGCCGACAACATCCCTTTCTTTTTCTTTAGCCTGGACTTGATGGTTTTTATGAAAAGATGGCAAGATAATTAGGGTATGGGCTAGGCACAAAGAGTGAAGGGGACTTAATTCTTTGCCATATTTTAATCCAGGATTTTGGTCCCTTAGGCTCAGCACTGTAAACCAGGAGTAGAGCATGAGAACCACAGTCTGTGGCTATCTTGAATACAGTGACTAACCGTGAGTCCAAATTCAAGACTAAAGAGTGGCTAATGATTTGGACCAGGAAAAATATTTTAAGTTATGAAAAACACTGTTGGTTTTGATCCACCTGCTTCCACCTAAATAGGATAGAATACACTGCTCCACCAGGAGTCTTATCAGGGCCACCTCTGCCCTATTTAAAACAAATAAATAAAGGGTTGGATGAGCCCCAAAGTGAGCCTTTGTCTTGGCTCAATTCTACTGCTTGTTCAGTGCTGTCTGGCATTTGGAAATCTGATTTAGTCATTCCGTCCATCATTTCATTATTGATTGGTTCATTCAGAAAATATTTGAGTAGTTACTCTATGCCAAGGAGCTGAGTTCAAAGTAGCTCTTGAGGTTAAAGGAAATGCTTCCAAGGTCATCATTTAAAAGGGGAGGTCTTAGGTGAAAGAGAAAGCTTTACAAAGAAAATAAAAATGTTATGGGGGAAGACTACAGGAAAGTCCTTGTGGGAATCAAATTAGAAAATCTACCTTAGAAACGTGGATGGCAGGGTCTGCCAAATGGAATCCTATTTATAATCAGCTATGTAGCAGAAAAAGGAAAGGGAGCCAGGCATGGTGGCTTATGCCTGTAATCCTAGCACTTTGGGAGGTCGAGGCAGGAGTATTGCTTGAGGCCAAGAGTTCAAGACTAGACTGGGCAATAACTACACACTCTCTCTACATAAAGCAAAATAATTAGTTGGCCATGGCAGTGGGCACCTGTAGTCCCAGCTCTTGGGATGCTGAGGCAGACAGATTGGTTGAGCTCAGAAGTTTGAGGTTGCAGGTGACACAGCAGCCTCAAAAAAATGAGAGAGAGAGAGAGAGAGGAATAGAAAGTGGAGGAAGGAGACTTAAAGATCAAAGAGCAATAGTACGTCTGGGAAGAGGAAGAAATGGTGAAACATAGAGTCAGGAAGTCAAAATACCCAGGGCAGAGAGGTTGGAAGGAATAATTCTAGAATGGCATGGACAGGTGCCATTTAAAATGTCCTCTCAAACACTCCATGGTGAAATTGTCCATCACTCACGAGGACCATAAAGTTTCAGGTTCTCTTAGGTACGAGGAGTGGACAGCAAGAGCTTAAAGTTGTAGTCTCTTGAATGCTAGACAATTCATATTTGGTCAAGAAATCTGAAATCACTGTTGTACAATTGTTCTCTAACTTTAGGAGTGGTAAAATAGAAGCTTGGAAATAGAATCGAAGTACCAGAATAAGAGCAAAACTACAGAGAATGGCAGTTCATCACAAGAAAGAGCCTCCTGGAGTATCAGAGAAAATAAGAGGCCTCCTCAGATGGGAGAGGATGTAGTTTCAGTAATCAAAATCTGTGAGGCTCAGAGCCAAATATCACTGGGATTTTCTCTAAAGCCTTTAGCTATTTCTGAAGCTTGCCAGGCATGGAGAAGTACATCTTATATATACTAATTAGATTATGATCTTGTATTTGTAGTTTGTATATTTTGCCTCTATACAAAAGTCACATCATCCACACAAACATATCTATGCATATGGCATTTGAAATTTTTTTATTACTTTAATACATGCCCCCCTTTGGGTTTCAGTATTTGTGAACCAATTTTAATGAAAGCTTTTTCTAGAGCCAACTCTATTGGAAAGACTGTAGGAAGCCTTCCAAAATCCACTTTTTAGGGGCCTCCGACAGGATAGAAGGAAAATGAGGTTTTCATTCTTCCTTGATTTATGACTGCTTGGCTTTTTTGATCTGCTTTTGCTCTGAGAACAAGATGGAATAGAAATATTTTTAAGTTCTTAAGAATCTGTATGTAATAAAGCCTCTCAAAAGCCTATTTCATATACAAGTTATTTTGTTAAGATACTAAAGCTGAAACAGGTTGAGGAGAGGGAGAGGAATCTGGAATTTCAGAACCAATATATTGTTTTGTAGGCTTTATTCTTGCAAACAGTAAAAGGGTCTCAATTTACAATGGGTTTTGTTTTGTTTGTTCCTTCTTGAAGGAATCTTAGTGTTAGGTTTGGTGAGTGGACACTTGCTAGCCAGTAAACATACAGAATTGAAGTAATAAAGCATTTAAACACTCAGGGACCACACTCAGTCAATATAATCCATGTGTCTTACCTACCTTCAAAAAGGCCCAACAGACCCACTGACTTGTTTTTTCTGGCTGTCACTCTGATCCTGTCTCATACTGACATGAACCCACAACCTCCATGTTGCCACTGGCCCTTTTATTTTTTCAATGGTATTGAATTGATCTTCTTGTTTGATGTTCTCTGTTTTGCTTTAGCGAGGCTACTCCAATTTTAGTTTAGGTCCCCCAAAAACTAACTCCTCAAACTAGGCACCTCTACACAGCTGATCCTACTCTTACTGTAGGTGCATAGTAAGGAAAATGGGGTAGGGTCCAGACACCCAGTTGCTCAGAAGCCACTGGAACTGAGGCCAGGAAGTAAATATAGCAGTCATGAAAAGTGTTGGGCCTATCCACTATTCCATTAAACTTCCAACCTAAAGGATCACTTTGTAAAATGGAAAGCTAAGATTCTATCATCTTCTTCCTCCTGCCAGAGCCCAAGGCCACTCCATCCCAGTAGTAAATTGTAGTCTAGGTTACTTGATCTTGGGAAGCTAAGAGGAGTCACGTAACTGTTCATCCTAATGTGTCCATAGGGTGCTAGTATAGAGTGCAGAAAGGTAGGCCTTCTCACCCTCTCTTATCTTCTCTGTAATCAATCATCCTATCAAAAGACCCTGGTTTCATCTTGAGCGAAATAAAAATCTGACTGTTTCCAAGAAGGGCTTTTAGGTATTTACAGGTAATCTACTGTTACATGTATCACTGGTGGTTGGTTTTAAGAATAGAAAAAAAGAAATTGCAGTAGTGTTGATGGCAATAATTTATTTATATTTTTCCTTCCTTGGCTTTAAAACATGAATCAAATATACCCTCTAAAAAGGGAAAAGTTGTAATAATGCTGCTGAGCAGAAGTTTTACTGCTATAGTAATTGTAAAAACACACCAATAATAGATTTTTTTAAGTGGTGATATATTATGGTTGAATTTTAGTGCTTTGACTAAAAGCCAGAAAAAAATTAATAAAAATCTAGCTGTCATCAGTTTTATACATCAAGATATAGGGTCTAGTGAACAAGACAGATCAAAGGTTTCTGACTTTAACTGATGGTGGAACACAAAGATTAAGCAATGATACTTCCAGATGGCTGAAGGTTTAGAGAAGAGGGAAAAACACAATATGCAATCTCTTATGGGTACAGTCAGTAGGAGCGTGCACATCAAAGAAATTCCATGGTAAGCAAGGGAAATAGGATTAGGAGAAGAGAGACCCTAGGACCCAAAGTTACTCCACTAGTGCCACAAGGTCACAGACTGATAATCCTCTGTAGATATGGTTGGCAGGAGGAGTACAGGATTAAAGGAAAGAGAATTGTTAATGCAATAGGTGGGGTCAAAGAGCAGTACCAAAGAAATTGTCAAAATAATAGATCTGATTAAGCCTCCATCAACTATATTTCAGAAATATTCAACTTAACAAAGAATAAGTTGAAATTCCCTCTCTGTGGAATTCAGCATATGTGCCAGGCCTGGTTGCAAGTACTCTACATTATCTCTTATCCTCATATAGTCTGGGAGGTATTTTCACTCCCATTTTGATACCTATTCTATGTGTTGGAGCCACATTAATGTCTCTTGGAGCTTCCGTAACTCTTAACTCCAGGTAAAACTAACTCCAAACCTCAAAATCAATTACCTGTAGATGTTGAAAGATCAACCTAAATTTTCTACAACTTCTGAGACTTCCTCTGTTTCTTGAGCTACGGCTGCTTCTCATGTGTCTTCTGTCCCCATGACCTTAATCCTGATATAAAAATTCAGTTTCTTGTCCAGTTTTCCATGTACAACCACTCTCAGGCACAAACATAGACCTTTTACTTAAAATATTGGTGAGCAGGTAACTTTATGGCAGCTCTGGCTGGGGACAGGGCTACATCATGCATCACATCTTACTTGCTCTCTTCTTTTTTTCCTGCAGTTTTTGGCCAGGGCCAGGTTTGAAAGTGCCACCTCTGGTATATGAGGCTAGTGCCCTACTCCTTTGAGCCACAGGTGCTGCCCCTACTCAACCTCTTCTTACCTCCCTTCGCAGCTCCCTCTTCCCTCTTCTCCAAAGAGTTCTTGGGCACTGCAAACTCTTCCTATGCATTTCAACTCTCACTAATGTAACTTCCACACTTGCTTAGTCAACCCATCATGGTGCTTGGAAGATAAAGTAACATTCCATTTAAAAAGATGCACCCCAGATGGTTATGAGGCAGAGCAAGATGGTGGACTAGAGATATGTCCTTGACAGCCACTCTCGGTGAGACAGGGGACAGAGGATTTTGGCCACTTCTGCCTGGGGGAACCTACCCAGAAACATTGCTCTGGGGGCACAGTGAAGCAGTAGGAGACTCCAAGAGCCAATGAGGAGGTCTGGAGCTGAGGAGGACCAGCAGAGAGGACAGGTGCAGGGATATAGACAGCAGTCGGCTGGCCACCCTTCCATGGAGGACTGGAGGTGGGAAAGGGCTGTCCTGTAGTTTTTGGTTTTGGACTGGACTTCTCTCTGAACTGCCTTGGAGGGGCTTGGACAAGCAAGGGAACTTGAGTAGTGTCAGGTAGCTGAGATTGAGTTCTGGATTGAGTGAAGTCCACATCAGTTTGGTTAAAGGTGCGCCTCTATTGTGGGAAAGACCTGAGAGAGAAACAGTTGGCAGGTCCCAATGCACAGCTAGCTCTGGTGCACCTGCTGAGCTCAGGCATCCATCTTTGGGGTGAGTTGAGTCCTTCCCCACTCCCAGGGAAAATCACTTTGCTATCAGGGGGCACTGCTGGAGTTGGGTCAAGACGTTCCACCTGAGAGATCTGGTGTCAGCTTGGGGGATCCTAATCCCGTGGGGAGTGCACACTAGTGAAGTGACCAGGCTCTGATTGGGGTCAAGTAGCTCAGGAGGACAGGTCTGGATTTCTTCTGAAACTAGAGAGTGGCCTCTGGCCCGGAGTATTACACTCCCTCTCCTACACCACAGTGCCACCTGTTGTCCAGGCAATATTTTGCAATTTAAATATGTGTGTGTGTGTGTGTAGATACTCACATAAACATATTTTTCTTTTTTTTTCCATTTTTTTCCTTAGTTTTTTCTCTTTTTTGTTGTTGTTGCTGTTGTTGTTTGTTTGGTTTGGTTTGGTTTTGGTGAATCTATTTCACTTTTACTTTCTTCAATGGCAAGGGCTCCTCCATTTTGGTTACAGTTTTTCAGCCCCATTTATTCTTTATTTATTTTTATTTCTACCCTCTCTTCTTCCTTTGGTAGATATTTTTCTTCTTCTCTCATCCTATCCACATAAATTTCTCATACAACTAAGATATCCCTTATTTTTCAGCAGTTTATATAATTGTATTTTTAATTTTCTTTGTCTGTTTTTATTATTATTTTCTCTTTTCTCTTAGGACTGGGGATCATGGCAGTGGTCTGGCTGGTGGGGGGGTGTCACATCATTGGTCTGGCTCAAGGAGACCATAAGCTCATAGTCTAGGGCGTCCTTACAGTTTTGACCTTTGGAAAGATTGTATTGATAAGTCCCCAATGTGACATACTGCTTATTTTTTTGCTACGTTGGAAGAGGTGGTGTCTCATTTTTGCCCAGGCTGATAAGGAGATCCTGACCTCAAGAGATCCACCAAAACTGGCCTCCCAAAGTCCTAGAGTTGTGGCTATGGGTCAAAACACCCTGTTGAACACCACCATTTCCCCTGTGGCTCTCTATCCCTCTTTCTGTCCTTTTTCTCTACCTTTTCTTCAACTCTTAACTTTTGCCTCCTCTTATCTTTTTTTCTATATCTTTTTCTTTCCTGTCTCCCTTCTTGCTTTTTACCCTTCTCTTCTTTTTGGCTTTATACCTAAAGGCCATTTCAAAATCTCAGCTCAGAGACAAGGTAATTTAAAGTGAAGGAAGTAGTGAGAGGAAAAAGTAGGTTAAGGAAGTGAATAAGAAGAAAACACATATGAGGAGGAACCAGCACAAAAACTCAGGCAATAGGAAAACTCAGAGCAATCCCTCCAAAGAATCTTGAAGTAGCCATCATGGAAGATTCCACTATAAACATTTAATGGAAATGACAGAAAGGGTATTTAAAATATGGATGGCAAAAGCAATAAAGGGAATTGAAGAGAAAGTGGAAAAACAGAACCAAAAAATTGATGAAAGATATGAAGAATATGGAAAGGATATTGCAAGGATTAAGGAATTGAAGTGGTCAGTCAGGGAACTTAAAGATGCAGTAGAAAGTCTCAATAAAAGATTAAGCTATGGAGAAGAAAGAATCTCAGAGCTTGAGGATAAAGCTCTTGAGCTAACCTAAGTAGTTAAAGAGCCAGAAAAGAAGTGAGAGAAAGCAGAATAGTCACTCAGATATTATGAGGACTTCACAAAGTGTTCAAACATATGCATTATAGGGATCCCTGAAGGGGAAGAAGGACATCCCAACAAATTGAAGCCTTACTGGATGATATTGTAAATGAAAATTTCCCCAAGTTTCACTAAAGTTACTGAAACACTCCTTTAAAGGGATGTCAAGCCTCAGGTCAATTCAACATTAATAGAGCAGCTCCAAGACACATTGTAATGTACCTGTCCAAAGTCAAGACAAAAGAGAAAATTCTGCAAGTATCCAGGATTAAATCCCAATTGACAGACAGAGTAAGATCCATCCGGGGAAATGTGGACTTCTTAAGTGATGCTTTTCGTCCAAGAAGAGAATGATCATCTACCTTTAATCTACTTAAACAAAACAATTTTCAGACCAGAATTCTATATCCTGCTAAGGGAAGCTTTAAAATTGACATATAAATCAAATCATTTACTGATATGCAAACATCAAAGAAATTTTCCATAACAAGACCAGCTCTACAGGAAATACTTAGACCTATTCTACACACTGACCATCAAAATGGATCACCAGCAAAGAAAACGCCCAGAAACTAAAGGACAAAACCTAGCTTCCACATGGTGCAAAGCACAAAATTAAGCAACGAACTTACACAAAATAGGATGAATAGAACACCAGCACACTTATCAATTCTCTCAATTAATGTAAATGGCCTCAATTCCCCACTGAAGAGGCACAGGCTCACTGATTGGATAAAAAAGCACAAGCCATCTATGTATTCTCT
Source organism: Perodicticus potto (assembly GCA_963574655.1). Taxonomy (NCBI): domain Eukaryota; kingdom Metazoa; phylum Chordata; class Mammalia; order Primates; family Lorisidae; genus Perodicticus; species Perodicticus potto. Next base: position 6,675 of record CAUYRH010079956.1, on the reverse strand, counting down.
CCAGGAAACACACCTAGCCTCAAAGGACAAATCAAGACTCAGGGTGAAGGATTGGAAGACAATATTTCAGCCAAATGGAAATCAGAAGAAAGGAGGGGTTGCAATCTCATTTTCAGATACAAGTGGATTTAAAGCAATTAAAGTTAAGAAAGATAAAGATGGACACTTCATACTGGTCAAGGGAACAATACAATAAGAGGACATTTCAATTCTAAATATGTAGGCACCCAACTTAAATGTTCCCAGATTTATAAAACAGACTTTAAATGCTCATAGCAGTATGATATCATATAACACTATAATGGCTCAGCACCTGTGGCTCAACAGGCTAGGGCGCCAGCCACGTACACCTGAGCTGGCGGGTTCAAATCCAGCCCGGGCCCGCCAATCAACAATGATGGCTGCAACCAAAGAATGGCTGGGCGATGTGGCGGGTGCCTGTGGTCCCAGCTACTTGGGAGGTAGAGGCAGGAGACTCACTTGAGCCCCTGTATTGGAGGTTGCTGTGAGCTGTGATGCCATGGCACTCTATCCAGGGTGACAGCTTGAGGCTCTGTCTCAAAAACAAAAACAAACAAACAAAAAAAACTCATAGAACTGTGCAAAAAACAAAAAACAAAAAAATATATATATAACACTATAATAGCTGGGGACTTTTTGACACCCTTCTGATAGAACTGGACAGATCCTCTAAACAGAAACTAGGGACCTAAATGCAACGTGTAACCCTAGAACAAATGGCTTAACAGACATATACAGAACACACCATGCCAAAGCTAAGGAATTTACATTATTCTCATCAGCCCATAGAATATATTCCAATATAGACTATATCCTAGAACACAAATGAAACTTCAACAAGATCAAAGGAATTGAAATTATACCATGTATCTTCTCAGACCCCAAGGCAAAAAAGGTAGAACTTAACTCCAACAAAAATTTTCATGCCCACACAAAGGCATGGAAATTAAACAATGTTATGTTGAATGACGGTTAGGTCAAGGAAGAGAAAAGCAGGAAATTATTAAATTTCTTAAATGTAGCAATAGAGAAGACACAAGCTACCAAAACCTGTGGGATACTGCAGAAGCAATCCTAAGAGGGAAATTTATTGCATTCAATGCCTACATCCAAAAAACAGAAATAGAGCACATCAACAACCTAATGAATCATCTTAAGAAAATGGAAAAGGAAGAGCCATCCAATCCCAAACCTAGCAGAAGAAAAGAAATAACCAAAATTAAATCAGAAATAAATGAAATTGAAAACAGAAGAATCATTCAGAAAATTGATGAAACAAAACATTGGTTCTTTGAAAAAATAAATAAAATTGATAAACCTTTGGGCAGATTAACTAGAAACAGAAAAGTAAATTCTCTAATAACCTCAATCAGAAACAGAAAAGGGGAAACAATAACCAACACCAAAAAGACACAGAGATTATCTCTCACTACTTCAAGAAATTCTATGCCCAGAAATTTGATGATGTTGAGTAAATGGACCAATACCTGGAATCACACCATTTTCCTAGACTTAACCAGAAAGAAATAGATCTCTTGAACAAATATCAAGTACTGAGATTGAAGAAACAATAAAAAACCTTCAAATAAAATAAGGCCTGGACCAGATGGCTTCACACCAAAATTCTATCAAACCTTCAAAGAAGAATTTGTACCTATACTGAAGAACCTATTCCCAAACATTGAGAAGGAAGGAACTTTCCCTAATACATTGTATGAATCAAAGATCATCCTGATTCCAAAACCAAGAAAGGACCCAACTGAAAAGAAAAATTACAGACCAATTTCACTAATGAATATTGATGCAAAAATACTTAACAAAATCTTGGCCAAAAGATTGCAGCTACACATTTTAAAAAATTACACATCATGATCAAGTAGGCTTCATCCCAGGGATGCAAGACTGGTTTAACATATGCAAATCCATAAATGTAATTCATAACATCAAAAGAAGCAAAAACAAAGACCATATGATCCTCTCAATAAAAGCAGAAAAAACATTTGACAAAATTCAGCATCCTTTTCTAACAACACTTAAGGATACAGGCATAGGTGGCACATTTCTTAAAATAATTGAAGCCATGTACAAGAAACCCATATCATACTGAATGGCATAAAACTGAAAGCTTTTTCACTTAAAACTGGAACCAGAAAAGGATTCTGGTTCCACTATTGTGACGACTATTCAACATAGTGTTGAAAGTTTTAGCTAATGTGATCAGGCAAGAGAAGGATATAAAGTGCATCCAAATGGGGATAGAGGAGGGAATACTCTCACTCTTCGTTGATGATATGATCTAATACTTAGAGAACTTCAGAAATTCAACCACAAGACTCCTGGAAGTGATGAAGAAATACAGTAATGTCTCAGGGTATAAAATCAATGTCTATAAATCAGTAGCCTTTGTATATGTCAATGATAGCCAAGTCAAAAAGCTTGGCTTCAAAGTAAGTGAAATATCTAGGCATATACCTAACAAAAGAGGTGAAGGACTTCTACAAAGAGAATTATGAAACCCTAAGAAAAGAAATAGCTGAAGACATTAACAAATGGAAGAACATACCATGCCCCTGGCTGAGAAGAATCTACATTCTTAAAATGCCCATACTACCAAAGCAATCTACAGATTCAATGCAATTCCCATTATAATACCAACATCATACTTTGAAGAAATGGAAAACATAGTTCTTCATTTCTTATGGAACCAGAAAAAAAATATATATATATAGTCAAGGCAATACTTAGTAAGAAAAAAAATCTGGGGGCATCACTCTACCAGACATTAAGTTATATTACAAGTGTACAATAATGAAAAAAGCATGGTATTGGCACAAAAATAGATATATAGACATATGGAACAGAATAGAAAACCAAGCAATTAAACTGGTCTCTTATACCCATCTGATCTTTGAAAAACAAAGCATACAGTGGGGAAAGGAATCCCCATTTAATAAATGGTACTTGGAGAACTGGATAACCACATGGAAAAACTGAAACTCAACCCACACCTTTTACCACTTATAAAAATTGACTCAAGATAGATAAAAGATTTAAATCTGAGATGTGAAATAATAAAAATCCTAGAAGAAAGTGTTCTTGAGGATGTCAGCCTTGGGAAAGATTTTATAAAGAAGACTACCATGGCAATTGCAATGACAACAAAAATAAGCAAATTGGACTTAATTAAGCAAAAGCTGCACAGCTAAGGACACAACAATCAAAGCAAAGTAGACGATCTTCAGAATGGGAAGAGATATTTGCAGGGTATCAATCTGACAAAGGGTTGATAACTAGAATCTACAGAGAAATCAAATTAATCAACAACAAAAAAGAGTAAACAATCCCATCTATCACTGGGCAAGAGACATGAACAGAGATCTTCTCTGTGGATGACCGAGGAATGGGTAACAAACATGAAAAAATGCTCATCATCCTTAATCATCAGAGAAATGCACATCAAAACCACCCTGAGATATCACCTAACCCCAGTAAGATTAGCCCACATCACAAAATCCCAATGCTGCAGATACTGGCATGGATGTAGAGAGAAGGGAACACTTTTACACTGCTGGTGGGGCTGCAAACTAATACAATCTTTTTGGAAGGAAGTAAAGAGAATCCTCAAACAAGTCAAATTAGAACTCTCATTGGATCCTGCAATCCCATTACTAGGCATCTATCCAGAAGAAAAAAAATCATTTCATCATAAGGACATTTTCCCTAGATTGTTTATTGCAGCTCAATTTATAATCACCAAGATGTGGAAACAACCTAAAAGCCCATCAACCCAGAAATGTATTAACAAACTGTGGTATATATATATCATGGAATACTATTCAGCCATAAAAAGATGGAGACTTTACATCTTTGTATATAACCTGGATGTTTTTGAAACATATTCTTCTTAGTAAAGTATCACAAGAATGAAAAAGCAAATATCCAATGTACTCAATGCTAATATGAAGCTGGTACACTTCCTAACCCACGCCCCCATAAAAGAAAAACTCAATTCAAGTTGGGGGGAAGGGAATAAGACAGGGGAAGGAGCAGAGGGGCTGGGATTTCTGTGCTCCAACTTAATAGACACACCTTTTGGGTGTGGAACACAACTACAAGACGGACTCTACATACCATATGCAAATATTGTAACCTAGTTGTTTGTCCCTCACATTAACATGAAATAAAAAAATTAAAATATCACCCTTCAGCAGGAAGCTGTGATTATAAATATAACATAAATATAAAACACTCTGTTGATGGGGGAGGAGCCAAGATGGCAGTCTGTAGCCAGCTTTCCACAGAGGCTCCCGTCCACAAGGAGAGTTGAAGGACAGAAACTTAGCAAGAAAGCCGATATTTGGATCTGAGCCAAAAGAGAAGGTCAACGAACACACATCAACCCTGCTGGGGCGACCTGTGACCCCAAGGACACAAACAAAAAGGTACAGAGCATATCACCAAGCAGATGGGAGTCCCCTCCCCCATGAGAGCGGCTCAGAGTATACTCCATACCTCCATACAAACAAGTGAGCAGAGTTCAGATGTCCTCCCACTCTACCCCATGTTAGACACCATCTAAAAACCAGACCTCCTTCCCGTACTAGGGTGCTGTGGCACTCTCCCGCCAGGCATAAAACTGTATATATTCTCTACCTGCAAGTTTGAGCTCCTGACATTCCCCCTCCACTCTCACCCCGAGGTCTGGAGTCCTGTCCCCCACAGAGTCCGATTCTTGAACATTTTCTCGAGGGTTGTGGATGGGGCACGTACTGTTGCTGATCTGTGCTGATTTTCCACTTGGGAGTGGTGAGAGGAAAGTGAGCTGAGAGGAGGCCGAGCTGGAAAGAAGGTCCCCTGAGGCATGAAACGGCAGCCGTAGAGGGAACATTGGCAGGAGGGTTCACACCCCCGGGGTTATTTTGAGGAGATACTCCCAGTCTCTCTGGGTGGCCAGGGGAAGCGGGCAGCTTCTCCGGTGGCTGGCAGAACAGACCGGCAACCAAGGCATGTGAAGGATATGCCTGAGGCTGGGAAGGACCACAGGAATTAGTATACGCTAGAGTCAACTGACTCCCAGGGTGGAGGCTGCTTTTCTTAGCTTCAGATACACCTGCCCTCAGGGGATGAAAGCTGAGACAAAGGGCTGGAACTCACAGACTGAGTCAGACCTATTTACAGCCCAACACCTGATCAGGGGAAAATAGCCATGACAGAAACAAATTCTGTGAACTTGTTCTGTTCTATCAGCAACATCAATCAGGGACAGGGCCGGAACTGAATGAATCGCCCCAGCCCCTATCAAGTAGCCAGGTTGTCAGGCCTCACCCGCCCCCCACCACCAGTGACAGGGAGTGGCGGACTGACTGAGGAACCACAGACCTCACTGTGACCCAGGGAGGTGCAAACCTCTGGAGCATCTGCTCATTGGAGGAAACTGGATCACAGACCTGCAGTATTACCACCAACTGGGTGTGACAGAGGGGCAAGGTGGGGAAGGAGGCATCAACCTTCCCTGAGTAATCTACTTGCTGAGGGGGCCCTCCTGAGTTCACAGAGCACCAGAACCAGTTATACTAGAGCTTTCAGCAGATCCCTGCTATCTAGTTGCCAGAGACTTTTTAACTCTTCCATTTGAGACCAGTGCTGGCTGGGGCAATTGATTGGGACCTCTTAAACTGGACAAATCACCCGAGGATTTTCCAAAGTGATACCCTGGGTGTGTGGTAGTGGGAAGGTTTGATTTTGCTTTTCAAATTGTTGCCTGTGAGGGGCAGGGTGACTTAACTACTGGTATTTCTTCACAGCTCAGATTTCAATCCAGAGTAACTGATTCTGTAGGGTAAGACAAAGACCAGCTGACAATAAGACAGAGCCACTTAACCCCACTACACCAAGAAGGTCCCCAGTTTCGCAAGCAGTAGCACTGTATGGGTCCTTGGCAAAACTCTAGGGGAAAAGGTACAGACACCAGTCCCAGCTTTCAAGCAAAGGACTGGTCAACCACTACTCCTAGAACCCCCAGCCCCAATTGCCCTTATCTACTCATCCAGCCAAATGGTGTAAAATTAATCATGGGGTGGAATCAATGGAAAAGCTCTGGAAACATGAACAACCAGAGTAGATCAACCCCCCCAAGGAACAATTTGGTGGACACAAATGATCCTATGCATAAACAGATGGCTGAGATGTCAGAAATCGAATTCAGAATTTGGATTGCAAACAAGACTAATAAAATAGAGGAAAAGTTGGATTTAGAAATTCAGGGTGCATTTCAAAAATTGTCTCAAGAACTCAAGGAATTCAAAGACCAAATGACCAAAGAAATTGACAAATTGAGACAAGAAGTTGCAGCCCTCAAAGATCTGAGAAACACAGTGGAATCCCTCAGCAACAGAATGGAGCAAAGGATTTCTGACATTGAAGACAAAGGTTTCGAACACTCCCAAATCTACAAAGAGGAAGAGAAATGGAAGGCAAAAACAGATCATTCTCTCAGACAGCTCTGGGATAACTTGAAGAAAACCAATATTCGCCTTATACGGATACCTGTAAACAATGAAGTGGTGTCAGAAGGCACAGAGTCTCTTCTTTATGAGATTATGAAAGAGAATTTTCCTGACATGCCAAGAGATTCTGAAATTCAGATAGCAGACA